>JAHQIW010006287.1:0-37498 GCA_019055375.1 Parelaphostrongylus tenuis
TCCAACACAGGTAACCTGTGTTGGTTTGGCTGTTTCTGGACTACCGAAGTAAGCCTATCCAAGACTTCATCAAGTGTCGTCATCACATTAGAGCAGTTGCCGACCCCCTTGTAGATCAGAGGCAGATTACCAATCATCTTAGGACTAGTAGCTACCGAGACGGGCGGTCATTCGTGGTACGATTCTTAACCGGGTTTTCCTTCGAGAAACGTCGGACTCCTTCACAGTCTGTTTGGGTGGCCCTGCGTTGAACTCCCGCCGTCACACTTTGCAGTCGACACCCAGGAACATTTCCCAACCACGATGAGATGACAGACGATCAAAGGCATATTGTACATATGTTATATACGTGACTGAAGTATTCAAAAATTTTGATTCCGTTGTGCGTGAATGGAGTGCACGAAACCAATCCGTTCCTGATAAACACTGTATTGTTAAACTTAGTCGGAGACCAATTTCTCCACAGGCGTTGTCGAAATCGTTCAACATTCGTTCATCCTGGCTGATGCCCTGCTGTTATGAAGACGATGTCACCAGCCAAGTAAAGATTTGATTAATTTTCGACTGCCGATTCCCGCTGATAATCGTCCTATTCTAATGCTCGCAAAGACGTTTTGGAGGGTGGCAATGAATGGTTTTTTGGCGAGATTGTATCGCCTTATCGAACCCCTCTTCTTACGTCGATGTGATATCGTTATGAAACGGCGAAATTTTTATTGTAATATCTTTACATAGCTTCCGATGGATCATTATGTATCTCTATTTTCCATTGAGCTATTTGTGCACATTTGAATGGCGTGTATCAGGTGAACAAATACGACTCCGCCTTTATTTAAAGCTGTGACAATATTAATGCATTTAAAATACTATCAATTTCGAGTATTAGTAATTAGAATAGCTGTCAGTTTCAACTGGGTTTATAAAGCGAAATCGCTTACCCGACCAAACCTGTCAAAAGGTTGGTGGCTGATAGCTAACACTGAGATGCTGAAGAATGAGTGGTCGAGCAAATGTGCCTCAGTGGAGTAGTGGTAGAGCACGCGTCCCATAATAGAGCTGGAAACGTGGGTTCGATTCCCGCTTGAGGCTGTGTTTTTGCTCTCCACTTAATTCTCTTAGGAGTATAGAAAAGATCATAACAGTGCGAAATGCACTGAAAATACTATCAATTTCCCAATGAAATGAGCTAAACTAACTAATTATTAATTTATAACAATGATATGATTGATAAAATCAGAACTACGTAGTGTAATTTATTACATAGTTGTTTGATATACAAAACTAAGGCGAAAAGTTTCATAAATAGATGAATCGACATTTATGAAATAACTAGAGTATTTCGTAATGTGCCTGACAATCATTTTTTAGCGACGCATGCCAGTGGTAGATTAAAGAGGGCTGACTCAAAGAGCTCAATACTCGTGTTTTGATCTTAAGTCTATAAGTCAGCCCTCATTAATCGACCACTGACAAGCTTGGCTCAAAAAAATAATTACTAGGCATATTGTAATTTGAGCTGTGGTTTTCAGAAAACACTGAGACGAACGATATAATATAATCCGTAATGAATTGAAAAAAAAAACCGACTTTTCCTCTCTTTGTGCACGATCTCAGTAGGGAAAATGTGAACTATTTCAGAACACTTGAGTAATCCTCGCAAACCTCAGGATTCTCTATCAATAGCAGCTACTGTTTGATTTAGCTGGTCGGACAATTAAAAATTTCATTGCATCCTAGCGACATGAGGCCTAATCGAAAAAGAAGCTAGCTGGCCTACAAATTGTCGTTTTTCAAAGAAAGATAGGAACAAGAATGACTGGAAATCCAGCATAAGTCTAAGCTTAAGCTTAAGCCTAACTAAACTAACTAAAAAAAATGAGCTACAATTTCCTATTAAATGAAAGAAATGATATGATAGTGACAGCACTAGAAAAAAGTATTATATCCTCTGATACAGCCGCTTAATACGAAATCCTAAGTCTAAAAAGGCTTTATGAGGTGGATTACGTCAGTAACCGAAAAGAGACCAAACAAACAAATACATAAAAAAGGGAGAAATACAACAAGCTAAGTATTGGCATAGCGAAAACATCGTTCGTTGGCAGATGGTTCAAACGCTTCAAAGGAGACATTTCTGATCCTGCAGACATCCCTTTTTCTGCCGCATACGGCTAAGATGGCTAAGGAAAAGCTTGAAAAGGTGGACGGCGTGGAGGTCCACTAGCACCACGTCGACAGTGCAGACGTTGCTCCATCTGATTATGCCTTCCATCGAACAATGTAATACTTTTTTGGATAACCGCGATGTGAACAATTTAACGCAGCTGAAGAAGCATGTAAGGAGTTTTTCAATTCAAAGCAGCATCAATAGTACTTCGAGCAGATGCGAAATCTTGCATAGCGATAACAGAAACCGTTCACAGTGGTGATCTACACTTTGAAGAATATGACAGACAATCATATTTGAGCCACGCATGTCATATGGTCTGTTAAATAAGCTGATTGATAGAGCCCAATAAACGTGTTTCGATCTTGATCGTCTCGTCAATCGGGCAGTTAACCTTCGTCTTTAGCCAGTCCACTCGTAGTGCTTATTCTGCTATGCTGAGAGTGGGCGCTGACGAATTTTTATTCGAACGTTCCAGCTGTCATTCTGCCACCAAAGTAACACAACATATGTAGACCACTTCACCACAAGGCGATTCATACAACGTGACCGTGTACTAGCCAGAGTTCGTCAAAATTGTCTGCTATAATTTTATCAAAGCCGCGTCACGCCGTCACGCCCACCCACATAATGCGCGTCTGACATCGCAAAAGATCGAAGAATAAGGACGGGATAGTTTCATTCGTCCATCGTTCTGCCTAGATGCTGCTCTAAATGATTACCATCTCTTAAAATCGCTACAATATTCTTTGCTAGAGAAGCGCTATGCCAAAGTCGATGATGTGTTAAAGCACCTTTTCAAGTATTTTATTTGTTGAATTTATTCTGAGTGCAAAGAATCTATAGTCTAGTTTAGCTTCTGCCAAAGGTAAACGTGAAGTTTGTGTAATCACGTCTGTTGTCGCCGGCGCATATTTAGGCAGGACGTGGATTCGCATTGATGAAATGCATCATATAAAAGCACGTTATACGTGTGATGGCTGTTTGTCATTATCAGTAAATGTAATTCTAATTTCTGTTTCTTTTCGATTATCTTGGGACAGATGAATGAGCGACCTCTTCGGTTTACAAGGACTTTTTAATGCATTGTTGGTGTCGTTTGAAAATATACAAATCTGACTGCTGCACTATTTGGTTGTTTTTCAAAAAGTTTTTTTTTTTGGCTTTTCTCATAAAGAGGGGACAAATGAAAAGTGGCTTTATTCGCTGGGGAGGAAGACTTCATAGGAGTGCTAGTAATTATGCGAAAGCTGAGACTTTAGGATACAGCCCGACGTTGTCGGTTTTTCAGAACCCCCCTTTGTAACACTGTAGCATCCAGATAAATATTCATGTTTCACACTCGCCTTTCATCTTCATTTTTATCACACGTATGATTCGCTTCAAGCCGGAAAGCATCACAATGTGTAGAGGAGCTCTTGTAGTATATTGTTAAATCGTTTTATCTAGAGTTTCATTCAAAGCGGAGTGAAAATTCCTAGCTGAATAACATTATATCAAAAAGATCGTCCTGATCTACTCGCCTCTGCCACTGCCTTCGCCTTGTCGAAAATCAGTAAGCAAAGCCGCAAAAAAATGTTAAAACTTGATATTAATATTCCTGCTGAACGCCATTTTTAGAGAACAAGGCACATCGCCCGATTTAGAAAACATTACTCTTTCAGATTATTACTATTTAGTCTAAAAAAGATCGCTGTCCGGCTAGGTTTGAAGCAAGACTAAAAAAAACCAAGGGAGATCGAAAGATCAAGAGAGCTCAAAAACAACGTTTTTTGAGTTGTTTGAAGTTTCTGCTATAGTTTGATACTAGCACGTTGAGGAATAATCTTTGTCTAGCGAAATATAATCGAGATAAGAGGCAGAAACACCAGGTTTATGGAACGACTTGATTTGATTACGGCGCTATAAAGGTATGTTTTGGAAAACCGGCAATATCGGGTTGTAACCTAAAATCGCAGCTTTCGAATTGTTATCAACACAGGAGTTTCTCTAAAGCGAATAAAATTGGTTTTACACTCGTCCTTTCTAATCAGAAAAACCACCTTTTTTATGACGCTGCAGCAGAAGAAAAACTATGTTTTGCACACACATACACACACAACTATTTCTCACAGTGCATATTGTTATTAACCCCTCGATATCGTAAGTTTCGTGCATTCTAATGATGAGCTTATTTCGTGGAAAGGTTATTTCATTGCAGTGTAACAAGAAGAATAAGATTGAGTTTCAACATACATGGCGCATGTTTGTAGGCCAATATGTGGAGGGGAGGGGCGGGAGGGAGGGAGCTGGCCTTGGATTCCACACGGCCATCGATCGATCGCGTTGGCACTACTCGCATCTCGAGAGCAATTTTGTTATTTAACTTGGATTTTTTTCCGCTCAGGAATTATTCTGGATGAAAACAAATGGCACTAATACTTCAAGATTTCTTTTGCACGTTCATAAGTTTTTCGTGCTTCAGCGAAGCCATAGAGAAAACAAGTGGACAGTGTAAGACGTGATTTAACTCAAATGTTAAAGCTTTACTGAGGAATCTTCTTACAAAGATGCAGAGTCGATAATGCTGACATATATAATGTGGAGTGGATTGTGAAGTGTTTAGATGTGCTGTGGGACACCCAAGTGATCAATGGTGCGATGCCGTACAAAGCTCAACAAGCTTTTCATCCTCCCTAGGGATGGCGATTCGGCCTCAGACCTGTCCGGAGAGGATAGATTGGGAGGTCTTTGCTAAGTCACAATTAGGGCCAAATACGCATCCGATCACCCTCTAGCGGATGCGTGATGAAGTCGAAACATGGCGTATTCCCTTAGGGATTGGTCAACACCTAGAGCTTTTCCCTTTCTATCCCTTAATCGTTCACTTCGTTGTGAAGGGAATTTTTTTGAGGATATCTGTCTTCTTCATGTTACATCGCGTATCAGGTCTGCGTTCATTAGTTGTTTCATTTCTTCTGCTTTATTTTCTGATTATCCATTCTAGAAAGCTCTCGGTGTTTCCTGGGGAATACGCCTTCACTCGTCTCCATCAAGCAGTGGTTCAGGTAACTGAATGCACGTCTAGCCTTTACAGTGACTCGTGACTCACGGAGGCCTACCGACGTATCAAGTCAGTGCTGCTACTCTCCCAGACAAGTCTGTGCCAATTCACCGACCCCCGGGGCGAAGACTTGATAAATGTTTAGCGCGGAATCGAATAATCCAGCATCTGTTGACCGACTGCGTGCGTGTAGCGGGACACTTCTAACTAATGAGTTACACGCGCTCGTAAAATTCTATATTCCATAGATTTTTGTGTTGTTCAGACACACTGATCCGTTTATATTCAACAGTGGACATATTCAGTGTATATCCATGCAAAACTATTTTCAAGGATCACCACGTGAAAATCACGCAAGACTTCATCGAGAACTTTATCTCCGAGGATAACATTAATCTAGCATATTTTTTTCGTTGAGCTACTTCTAAAATAACGAACAATACAGAGGATTTTTATGATCAACAAGAATTTTTTTTTATTGTCCTCTTCTAGCAATGATATGATGTCACATTTATATTAGGGTGTCGTTTCATAAGTTCTTTTTTTAACTAAAGCAGCAATCTTGGTTTTGTTCAAATCTGCACTTGATTGCGAACATTTCACTATACAGCTTGTTTATACTGTCTTTGAGATAGAACGTCTTGGGAACAAATTCGCTTGCACTCATACACCATTGACGCGCAGAACACATGGCCAGTGGTACTGCACGCAAGATTAGTGTAAAAGGATTAGTGCGAGGATACGGTAACAGATAGAACGACTTGGAAGTGGTTTACAAGCTGGGAGAGCAGACTGGAGGATCAGTCGGGCTTGGGTCCGTCCGCACAAAATTCTATCAATCAAGCACCGCTTGCTAGCATTTTCTTAATAAATTTGATGTTCATTGGTGCAGTGGCGAAACACATGGAACGATCTAATAGATTCGGTAATGTTGACTGATAATTGAAATTTTGAACGTCAGACGGAAATTGAACCCTTGTTTTCATCCTTTCGGAGAATGTGTGCTAATTATTTTCGCTACCAGAGCTGTGCAGCCACCATTCTTTCTGAGATAACTGGATTCAGTGCCAATATCTGCTTACCAAAGAAAACTGTTGACGGTTTGTTACTGGCAGATCTATGCACTGTTTCACAAAAAGTCATAGCAGAACAGGCAGGAGTTGTTAATGATAATGATTTAACACTTACCTACGGAAAGGCTGGAAGTCGGGTTCGATTCCTGTCTGAGGCCCAATACCTTGCATAATAATCATATTATTGGAATGCGGGGGATTGATATTGATTCTAGAAGGGATTTTTTCTAATGTCTAATATTTCAGTCTTTTGTGTACGTTCATTAGGACAAAATACAGGAAAAGTAGAGATATTGATCGAACATCACTCACAAACGTCCACAAAATATGTCTTTTTTTCATCGTCATACCAATCCGCTTAGGGTGATCTACAAAGTTCATTTGCGCCTTGAATATCTTTACGACAGTAGAAATAAGTCTCTAGACGGATGTGAATAGCACTTTCTACGCTGAGAACGTGGTTTTATCTCGACCTCTCAGCACGAGACTCTACTTGCCGATCTTGCTATCGCTCACTCACAAGATGATTTTGCTTCACTTGGTAGAACTGCACCATCTGTTGGTCTACCAGGTGTCAAATAGTGAACATTTCTTGCTCTAAAAGTATCAAAGGAGCCGCAAGATCAAAGTGATCACCAAGCTTGCAGCTCCACTGGGATTCACGACTGAGACGATTGCGATGTATGAGGTGAACGAGAAATACCTTCTTCACATGAAGTAATGTCGTTTCACGTTTTATATAGAAATTCAGGACTTTACCCAGCCTACTAATTTTAACTAGAAGCTTGAGCTGGCGCCTGTGGCGCAATGCTTAGAGGTGCTCTTCAACACACACGTGGTCGGCCAACCGATACATGGTGGTGTGATTCCTCGCGCTGAAGACTCACGAGGCCTTTCATCTTTCCGAGGAGTCGCCGAACTAGTACCTAGCTTACTTGGGAGAGTAGCAGCACTGATATTATGCATCACTAGGCCGCCGTGACGCATTGTCACGGGTCAGATACACTGAAATCACCTCGAACGATTTTACGAATGGGATCAAATGCATAGCGTCTCCTAAGTGGCCAAGCAGCACCGAGAACTATATCTTCGATTATTTTACGTTCTTTAACTAAAACCTCTACCTTCTAAATAAAATGAGAGAATGACAAAGCCTCGGCGTAGATCAATCCCTGGTGAATGTCCCATGCATTCGCCTTAAATTTTTAGCTCTCCTTTAGGTGATCGAATGCATAGCTGCTATTTTCATTTATTCGCGATGAACTACCGGTTTACCAAGATAATGCTGCTTTTTTCCCGACAAGTCTAGCTAAAATCGGCCAACCTCGGAGAATGGAAGGCATGATGAGCTTTTAGCTTGTAATCAACCCACTAACTATTAACTGATTAGTCATTTGTTCCGCAAAGTACTACTGCGCGCATTGCATTTTATTGATACGTTCACTAAAATATATGAATGCTCGAAAGCTTCTCCAACGCCGTCGGATGTTAAGTAACGGTGATGTTCTAGGAGAGTCAATAAACAGCATCGTCTGAGCGAGGAGACGCCTGCATTCTTGGCGGAGAAGATAAGGTGTCTCTCTGTTTTCCTTTGTCTGATCCACCTTTTAGCCTTTGACTATTCGGTTCTTTTTTTTGTTAGAGCGACCCAATGAATATTCGACTCCCACTTTAGAGGAATTGTCCGTGGGAATCTCGGTAATCATTCGAAAGCTTAAGTTTCTGTCTGAAGCGGTACGTTGTCGGATTTTCAAAATACCCTTTCAATGTGCTGCAGAATACGGAATAAAATTTTCTGAATACCGGCCGTGCGTATCCACTTTTATCACGCGTACAATTCGCTAGAATCACGAAAATTGTATGATCGTTCAAAAGAACTTTCATAACATCTCAGTCAATGGTTTCATACGAATTTTCTCTTAAGGCAAAGAAAAAATTCCTAGTTGATGGCAGTTGAACACCACATATCAAATTCGTGTCGATCGATCGCCTTGCCGCCTCTTTACCTCCTGACCCTCTGTCCCCTCTTCAGCGCGCTAGTTGCCCGGCAAACAAGCTCGTCGAATATATGAAGCTGTATCTTATTCTCCGTGCTGCACTTCAATGGAACGGTCTTTCACAGAACATAAGCGCACCGTTGGAATCATCGATACCTACGCTATCGAATGATTACCAGTAGTTCAAAGAAAGAGGTCGTTCAGCAAGGATTAAAGCACAAATCTTTTTGTTCCCCTATTACGATATCAGAAGAGCTTTCTCAAGAAACAAGCACTTTTTTGAGTTTTTCGATACTGGTGCTATTGAAAATATACTAGCACTCAAAGGAGTTTTCTCCAGTGGAACATAAGCGACATAAGAAAAAAGACTGAATGGTCAAGTGAAACAAAATTCAAAGGTGAATTCTGCAGCGTTATAAAAGGGTGCTTCAAAAATCGACCAAATAGAGCTGTAGCTATAGTTTGAAGCTTCTGAATGATTAGATACTTGTATGAAAAATTCTTGTCCAGCGAATGAAGTCAAATATTCATTTGTCGCCATCTAACAAAAAAGTGCCGAATTTTCCTAATTTTCCTCGTTCATCTAAAACGAAGAAACCTCGTAAACAATGTGTGTGACAAATTATAGAATAGATCTTATATTTTAGCTGAATATAAACATATGCAATTGTTAACTGGGTTCCTTGAGTTAGGGAAAAAATAATTCTACTGTCGTACTCAGCTGACACTTAGACTGGCAATGTGATCAGCTGATAAGTGATATATATGAATCGCTATTTCATCGAGTTTGCAGAAGCACTAAACATATTAAGCTAGTGCAAAATTAACTGCGGTTTATTCAGTGTAGGTTTTCAAAAAAATAAGAATAGAAAACTTGAAAAGACTACAGAGGAATTTGAAACCGCAGCTTTTAATGCATCAATCTAACACTAAATTTTTTCTGCGAAATCTTATATTTTCTAACATTAATGATAGGCTGGCAGCTGAGAGATAGATGCGCTGTAACGTAAAAAGAGTGGTGCGCAAAATGAGCGTTAGTAGTGTAACGGATAGAGCACACGCTCCCGTATAGAGTGAGGTGCGGGTTTTAGTCCCGTCTGAAGCAAAAATTTTCCACATCACACTACATCAATGGGTATCATTGAAGCACCATATCACCGCTAAAAGCGATTAAATAAAAAGAATTTCATGTGATCACTAATGATAGGAGTGTATAGCACAGTTGAAGAGCGCGATCTTCTATGGCTTTTGATTGACATACTGGATTCCGGTCGAATACGATTTGCCATGAAGCAGGGTTAGGAAATTCTTGGAGGCGTCACCTTAGGCAATCACTGGCTGGCCCTTGCGTACGAAGCGTTTGTTGTCTTGCATTGTGCAATTCTTCAGAATGCAAGCAATTCTTTTGAAGAATCTTTACATTATTCGGACGTGTACCGGATAACGATATAACAAGCTCAGTTTATTCAATTATTGAGAATGTCAAAAGAAAGAACAGAATTAGTTCTCTGTGTATAAGTTCCATCATTGGAGATGTCATCATGCAGACAGGCGTTACGTATTTTTAGCCTATAGTTTCTAGATCACAGTCTGCAAAACAGCTAAGAAAATTGGAGCTTTAACTAATTCCACGTTTCATTTTCTCGGTTAAATCGTAAAACTTCTCATCGAGGATCAATTAGAGAAAAATCGAGGAAAGATTTTATATTATAAAATATTTATCGACTAGTTGTACGAATATCAACGAAAAAAGTCAGAACTTCCGATAAAGAGTCGTACAATCACAACAACTTGCTGACTCATTGTGAATACTGATCGGCACGCTGAGGCACGCGCTACTTTCAGAATGATTGGGCCGATGTGGTTGAGAGATTTGACGACCTCCTAATTTGAGAACTGCTGAACGGAGCGGAAAATAATGCATGAAGCTCGGGACACTGTCACTGCGACGCAACACGAGTTTCTCTCAGAGCAATGCCGCTCACAGAACTGTTCGTCGCTTCGCTCCCATGGAGTCACGAATTAAAATAACTGCCTATTTTTCAGAGATGCGTAACCTTGAAGTATAAATCATATGCTTTGTGAAAGACAACGGTCTGGGCTACATGAGTGTGAATGGGTTTTTTTTTTCATTTTTTTTTTGAGTGAAAACTTAAAGTGTTATAGGTGATCACCGAACCTTATATGATATAAAAAAGTCTCGCTTTTCTTTCAGTTTGATAAGGTGTCATAAAATGGCGACTAATTACTGAATCAATCTAGAACCATGTGGCGACGTTTTTACGTACCTCTTCTGGACGATGTTCACCAAGAGCGGAGAGCCATGTTTGAGCTTCAGCTACTGCTTTACCCTGAAGGAAATCCGCTAAGCATAGAAAAATGCATCGGCCAGTACATATCTGCGTTCTTCACATGTGAAGCTTAAGCAGTCTTTTCAGAAATCGTCAACAAACTTTGTTGGGTGTGATCGTAAAATCAAAGCATAAGCTTTTCTAAGACAACAACAATAGAATCTTAAAACTGCGATAATTTTCGCGTGTCAGGTTCGTAGGATTGCGCTCACTGGAGTGCGATTAGAAGGCGCATTGATATCAAGGGTAAGGTTCATGAAATGTTCAAAAAGATACTGCGTCATGGTTTGATGACATAGTCGTTCTAACACTGAATTCTTTCACATATTTCCCTTGTCTCCCTAACCCCACGCCCCTCAAATGCAATTTTCCACGTTCATGAACATATCTTCGGTATGCTCGAACTTGTGTGTGATTTGCCAAAACATTCGTCCACTATTTGAGCACGATTTCTTTCATTGCCCGAGTGTTTTGTAGTATAGTTAAAGTGTTTCCAATGCCTTTCAACGTTCTCACAATTATCGACTCTATCTCACTGTGCTAAAGCAATTTCAAATATTGCTCATTGAGAATCCCTATTTATGACCCGGCTTCTTGAGAAAGCCGTGGTCCAGAAGATATGGATTAACCGGAGGAAGTCTACTTCTTAAAGGAGCGTGTGCGATGAAATAGCGCGAAAAAGCGTGTGTATCAGTGTGCACAAAAAGGTCAAGATTTTAACAATATCAGTCAGTTTAGTATCAATATCACCCAGAACTTTCGTATTCGACTCCGTTCGGGGAAAGTTTTTTTTAATCTTAATAAATTTAGTTAATACTTGTGATTACGGCAGATACTAAAATGTAGTGTCTGAGATCAACCATATGCCAGCATGAGCGAGATTAACAAAGTGGATGAAGTGCATTGCATCAAAAGCAATTCATTTTTTAATACTCGCTTATGCGTAGAGAATTTTTTGTTTCGTTTTTTCTCATTCATTATCGTCTATTATCTGAAAAACCTTCAAGTTCCTAACAGCAGTAAAAGTGAACGTCATCCGACTCTGCAGTCGCGCAAATTCAAGCACTAAGCGTTATGTAATAAAGCATCAGTAGTCAAGGGAAATGTAGAATTTACCACGAGATACTCTATGCAAAACATGAAAGCTAAGGCAGATTTAAAACTTACAAAATGAGCTAACCTTTTGAGATACATAGCCTTTCTTCCTTGGAAATAATTTTCCAAACTAACCGTCATAATCAAGGCCCAGCGAAGAAGCAAGATCTCGATTTGCAGCTATCAGATCAGGAAACTCCTGCTTCAGGCAGATAATAAAACGACGACAGTCATCATCTTTGAGCATATAAGGACCTAAAGGATATTTATTGTATGGTATGTTTACGCAATTAGTACTGATAGAGAAAAATTAGTCTTACTTTTATCGCCAATACAAAGTTGATCGGTACGATCTCTCTTGTCTTCCATCTATAGCAAAATGCAATGTAGAGGAAATAACTGCTCGCACCTATTAATCAGGAAGAGGAGTAGTCACATTGTGATCTAGGGACCTAAGTGAAAGTCCGGAGGCAGAAACATACCCAGGAATATACTTCCTCCATGCCAACTCGTACTCCTTGTAGATGGGCAATATCGGGCTCACATCGCCCAAGAATCTCCGTCACAAGCTTGAATTTAAAACAGTAACAACGTGATTGAGATTCTCTCTACTAAGCAACCAAAAGTTTACATACTTGTCTTTTGTCCATATGCGTTAAGTCGATAGTTAGCGGTATATGATGTGTCGCACTCGAATGGAATTTCGCTTTGCGCCGTTGAATATCATTACGAAATAGCGACGGTCTGACAAGTGTGGAAAACTGAAATCTTTTGGAAACGCTTTTGTGTAAAAATGAGAGGTGTTGTCCTGGTGAAATATTCAGCAACAGGTCCATCATATTCTCAAAAGTGCACATGAAACTAAAAAGCCCGCTTCTTGCAGTCAACCGATTGATGTCATCCCGCTCTTTTCATGCAACGGTATTCATGCCATAGCATGATGATATAGGATCGCGCCAGGACGCGTTCTAACACAATTATCTTACAACACAATTCTCTCTAGTCGAGCAGCCGTAAGAACATCATTAACTTGATATATTATATGGTTTCCTGTCAAGATCCGATTCATCAGCACCTTCTTCCTTGTAGAAAAAACTTTTCATAGGAATGCTAGTACTATTTTGGAAGATTAGATTTCTGGCTGCAGTTTCACGCTGCCGGTTTTCGAAAAGACCATTGTATAACGCTCTAGAATCCAAACAGAACTATGACTCAGACGAGCATGTTTTTCGCCGAGCAGAGCTCCTCCTTCGGACTATTAGTAATCATTCGATAACGTAATAATTACTCCATCCCTGTACTTATTTTTTGGAAAGACCGTGCTCTGCAATTCAACAAGCTGAGTTCACGTACGTGAACATAAGGGTTTTTGACCAAATTACGTGCCGCTGGTATGGCGACACATACTCTGACGCGATGATCATCGACTTTTGGGCATATGAACGCGCAGAGAAGTACCGCATTAGCAGTTTACGTGGATCCTCTCATCCATCGGCACGCGAAATGGACAAAGACCCATTTGATCCCATTGGTGAATTCAACTTTTCCCTTGTTGCATTGCAGAGAAACGGTCTTTCGAAAAAAAATAAGCACAGAGTTGGAATCGGCAATCGTCACGCTGTCGGACGACTACCAATAGTCTGAAGAAATACCTTTGTCCGACAAGAAATTTGCGCGTCTAGAACGCAAGAAATTTCCTTCTATAACATGGCTACGGCTTTTCGAAAACGGCCTTGTGGGGCTCTAGACAAAAATCTAAGCTTTCAAATATCTGCTCACAGTCCTATAAAAAGATCCTGCCTTAGCGAATAAAATTAGTTTTTTATTTTTAGTATCATAAAGAACAAGCAAGCAAAAATATGATTTACACTCGAGCGTTTTTTCAGTGGACAGAGCTTTTCCCCTTGACTTGTACTAATCATTCAGAAGCTCAAATCGACGATTTTAATAGCATACTGAGTTTTTTGAAAAGGATGTCTTGCTACGTTGTAGCAGCAAAATAACCGAGTTTTTCACTCGGCGCACAATTCCTTTCGGCTGGGATGTGTGAATGGTTGTGTATCGATCACGCGGTTGACTGATTGTCTAGCACGACCCGCATTTGGCGGGCAGTTAAATTTGGAATTTTTGCTACGTTTTGAGTATGACTCTATATATAACATATATTTCTGATACTTCTCGGTTGGCTGCACACGTTCATATGTTTTTCATGCACAAGCTAAGCCTCATTGACGGATTAATTTAGAAACTAAAATAAAAATAAAAAACTAAGCGCACAGATCGATCTCTCTGCACAATTATAGTGCAAAAAACTTAGGAGTTTCTAGTGAACAGGGAAGAATAAAGAATGAAAATACGCGTCGAAGCGCACTAAGTGCCGAACACAATTTCGTTTTCACTGCTACAGCGCAATAAAAGGCTTTTTCAGAAATGAAGTATAGCATGAAAATTGCCGAGATTTGAGTTAAAGAACGACTACTAAAACTTCGAAAAAGCACGACACGACTTGCTAACAAACGGTCGGAAATGCGTACAGATAAAGGAA
This sequence comes from Parelaphostrongylus tenuis, assembly GCA_019055375.1. Lineage (NCBI taxonomy): Eukaryota > Metazoa > Nematoda > Chromadorea > Rhabditida > Metastrongylidae > Parelaphostrongylus > Parelaphostrongylus tenuis. The sequence continues at coordinate 14,272 of JAHQIW010006287.1, forward strand.
AAGTAGCACGACATGCGCCCACATTGATATGCTTTACAATAATTACTAATTCTCTTGTGAATTATGGGTACTGCAGAAGGCCTTCATCAGTCATCTCACGTAATTCTGAAAATGCTGTCAAGAGCTTGAGTAGATTAGCATCTGGCACATCTTAGTGAAGCATCACTTTATTTTTATTTTATGTTTTTCTTCTTAATATTTACTGTGTGGATAACTGCATTTTCTTCCAGTCTTTCGATTCACTTCCTCTCATGCGTACTCCACAAAGGTTTCCAGATATTTCGCTTGTTCCGTCTGCTGTTTGAGAATTTCGTCTTTTCAAAGAAAGACGCAAAATGCTCCGGAAAATCTCCTTGCCATCCTGGAGCAACCCGAGCTGAGGCGCTCGCCGTGAAGTGTTCGTTAAATGATTGCAAGAGGGTGTTGGGGGAAAGGGTTGATTCAGCACGTTTCTTTCGTTCCTGATGGTAAGCTCGAAACGGGGCTACGCATTGGCTGACCGGGTATGAACATGACTATGTGTCAATTATATTCGAAAGAGAATTCAGAAGGTATTGAGATAGTAGCAACTACTATACACCTAAAAATACTGGTGCTCAAACGTCCAACCCAAGGCGGGAACTGATTCCACGTCTCGTCTTGATCGGAATGTGCAGGCATATCACATACCTAACCGCAATTAGTCAATACACAAAATAACCCCAAAAAAAAAAAACTACAACCAATCGTAGTGGTGGGGAATCGAACCAGGAGCGTTTTCCCTAACGGACGGTAGCACTGGCCTCTCGTCATTACGAGCTGGTCGTCACGACGTTGCCGCGCGCGCGACAGCGCGAGACTAGCTCTGTGGCTCTGTCGTCCTTAGTGTGTTAAGAACATCCAGGTAATAAGAACTAGAGAGTGTCAGGTTCACAACATAAGCTATTCTGTCGCGGGCCCGTTTGCACATCTCACGAGGGTCTGACTTCAAGCAGTGAGGAAGATGGAAGATCATCGCTATACAGTAAGTATTGATTCTTAGGATTTCTTCTTCTTTTACTGCTTTTTCGCAGTATTACGATGTCTTAAAGAAAGATAAGAAATACGCAATACTTAAAATTTCTTGCGTTTTTCCTCGCTTATTCGCACTGTTACAATGTATCAAATAGACCTAAGAGAATTATGTCGCAAGCGAAAATTCGACTGAGGCGGGAATTGATGATGTATTTTACCTATACCGGAGGCGCGTAATACCACTACACCACTGACGCATCATTCCGCTATCACTCGTTCTATAAGCAAAAGAATTAAGTGGTAAGCAAGGATTTAGCTAATTCATGAGTTTTAATGAGTAGTACAGACGCATGTTCGTATATCAATTTCGATGCGAAATAGCTAATGATTTTGATCCATACCGTGCTTGTTCGCTAAGAACTTTCTGATTTCTTCTCAAATGATGAGCAATCTAGGAAAGCATTTCTAAGATGCTTTTGCGTTAAATCAGTACCGAACTGGCGAGAGATTACTGCAAACTCTCCGAGTACAAACTATATTGTGCTCCTCAAATTCTCATTGACAAGCATATGCTAGGCTGTCAGTAATAGTCTTCAATAGGTACAATAACGCATAACAATAATCAGTGCTCTTCAAAGCCGAACCACATGGGCTCACCAACTTGTTGCTCTATGGCTCACCAGTTAGTACTGGAGACCACTAGCAATGAGTCTCACATGGGCGAGCGTTGTGCTCGCGCAGATCAAAAAATCGATCTGAGACGCGGCTCGAATTCACTAATGGTGACCGGACACTCATCTATGCGGTTCATTTTGAATTTCTCATAAAATTCTGGACTCTTCGAGAGCCTCGCGCTGTCTTCTGTTTCTGTGCGTGAATAGGTACTTCTACTTGAAAATCTTCTCTGCCCTGTGTCTGTATCCTCTGTGGGAACCTGATGGGGTGTTGGGTGTAGTTTTGAGTTTACCGACTAGATGTTCTTCAAGATGTACACAGATCGCTCTTATTGTTTCGCCAATGTATTCGTTCCTGCAAGGTTATCGAAAGATTAGGATAATTATAGTGATTAGGATTTTGAAACACGAATGGTCCATCCATCTCGTTACACCCGAGCAGAGCGTAACTGGCCTTTCTTTGCAGTGCGTAGTTTAGAATCGATTTTCACGTTAACTAAAATCAGTCTTTGCTTGGTAATTAGTGGTTTCTTTTGAGATCGTCGTCCTGTTTCTTGGTTCGATTTTTCTTTTCTCGAGGAAAAAGAAATTCTAAAGAGAATATATGAGGATTCAGAAGTGGAATCTGGAATCATAAGCACATGTATGCATCGAAATCTATACAGGTCGTGAAAATTCCAGAGAGATGTGGACATCAAAATGTCCAAATCAGAAAGAATGGGTTAACTTTCAAGCAGTTCAACTGCGGACTGAAAAACCTTTCGCCACACGAAAAAAATGATACAGGAATCGACTATATGAGAAAAATGAGCCAATTATGACCTTGGCTGTAAGTTGAATAATTAGCAAGAATAACGTTCGCAAGTGTTCTTACATGATAATGCAATCACAATCAAAGCGAAAACAAATGTGCAAAACATGAGGTTGTAAGGTAATAAAGCTCAGCTATCGGTATGATTCACTTTGAACTTATATAACCTACAACGCAAGCGTCCTCATTGGTTAATGATTATAAGCTTCTAAATTATCGTTGGTGTATGCATCCCCACACTCAATGGTGTTCAGACTGAGTGCTGATTCTCTCTTTATGCAGAGTACCTTGACAGTAAAATTGACGGTGCCAGGTCTTCGTTATGTGAACTCTTCTATAAAACGGCTAGACGAGAATGAGAGAAACTTACCCCACATAAGAAGCAGGCGAGTTAAACTTTGAAACAACTGAAATTGTATCCGTAGAAAGATTTTCGCTTCAGATCTGGACCAGCAGAGCGCTGGAGCTTGCACGGTTAGATGCACGTCGACGCTGCATCAACACTCTAATATATAACACCGGGAGCAGCCACTATTTGTAGGCGTTAGTTTGTTTTGAGAAAAACCGCGTTTATTATATTAGGGTCCTCCAATTATGGTGGATTGTCAAGAAACGGTGATCAACAGGCATCTCTACGTGTTCTGCTGAGCGATGGATCACCGATGATTTCATTTTATACAAATAGCTGGAGACCTGCAATGCAGCATTAGAGATGCACTACAGTACACACGTGGACTGGTACGGTCTCAATTTCCAAGCTCATGTAATTGCAGCAGTGCTTTCACTCGCTTCATCGCTTTGATACCGCTATCTATATAGGTGGTGTCTGCTAGGCTGCGGCTTGAGAATCTGTCTTCTCTCAAAATCGAAATGCTTAACGGTGGCAGAAGCAGTTTCCTCCGATACTGCGAGGTATAGCCTTAGGCTGCTCCGAATCTTCGGAACTGCTTCCTTATGACTGGAATGAGAGATCAACGATTTAGTATTTAGCCGACCAAAGCAACCAACCGACCGAGAAAAATGACAGGCCAGATACTCCAGTGTCGATAAATAATCTACATTCGTAGGGAGGCCTCTAATAATTAACAAACTAATCATTATTAATGAGTGATAATATAATGATGATTGCTACTCGTATAATATAACCACAACTCCACATCAAAATTCCAGCTTGCGATCACGTCGTTATCAAGAAGCTGCGCAAATCACTGAGGATTTCGGTCGACTTCGATTTGTGGCCGACTGTTAAGCGAAGGGGGACGATTTCTGTACTGTTGAATGGCCGATCAACGCTTTAGAAATTGGTGCGGTTTGTTGTCTTATTCATTTTACATCGGACTGTATTTATAATACCCAATGTGGAAAAAATCACGGGATTATATTCTGTATTAAATTCACAACTATACAAGAGATGTATGTGAGAAGTATAATTCATCAAATTAATCGCACACTTCTCAGGCGACAACCTTATTCTTCAAATGTTGGCAGAAAAGTTCGAAATTGACCGTGCAGTGGTGCGCCACAAGATTATGAAACAAACCAATGGATGCATTGATAAGATTAAGGTACAAATTGATAAAGTACTTCACAAAAACACACCTTGAATAATGAATGCATTCAGTTGACTTTGACATTAAGAATATTTATATTAAAAGGTAATTTCAATCCATTCTACCCTTTTGACATAGACAGATCAAGTTCAGGAATTGCGCTTTCTTATCGCTGCAGTGCAGACCATCGGTAATATGGATGGAAAATGTTCGATGGCCGAATATGCAATGAACGAGTTCAGCCTCAGAGACGGTGCTATTGACAAGTTGGGAATGGAACAAATCTGATTTGATTCAAATGACTGCTAATAGTTTCTGGCGAATCATCTTAGGATTTGTAAAGGCAGAAGCAAGGAAAACCTACTCTTTATGTGGTTGATACCAGAGCACTACAAGATACTTATGCCGACGTGACATTAAAGGCAAAAAAAGTGTCTTAGCTTTCTGATGTGTTTCCAGAAGAAAATCAAAGCAATCGCATAATGTTGATAATAGGCTCGAAGTGCATGACCTTTGAGCATTACAACATTTTGCCATAGAGTTGGAGGCTCGACCCCTGATGATTTAAATCGTCATTTCACTACTTGTCGTTTCTGAAACAAAGTTCTTATGTGACAGCGTCCCATGATAGGAAGCTTTTGTGAAGCAGTATACCGACAAAGAAAATGTGATTATCAATGGCAGTGGGGGGCACATGATTTTTGAAAAGTGCTAAATCTACTTGTTTTTTGAAGTTATTAGTGAATAGTTGGATCATATATATACACATATATAAAGGATAAGATATGGATATATAAATATATATACATAAATATATACATATAATATATAAAATATATATATCTATAAGTATATAAAGGATAAGATAGATAATGTACCTGTTGATCACCGTTTCTTGACAATCCACCATAATTGGAGGACCCTAATATAATAAACGCGGTTTTTCTCAAAACAAACTAACGCCTACAAATAGTGGCTGCTCCCGGTGTTATATATTAGAGTGTTGATGCAGCGTCGACGTGCATCTAACCGTGCAAGCTCCAGCGCTCTGCTGGTCCAGATCTGAAGCGAAAATCTTTCTACGGATACAATTTCAGTTGTTTCAAAGTTTAACTCGCCTGCTTCTTATGTGGGGTAAGTTTCTCTCATTCTCGTCTAGCCGTTTTATAGAAGAGTTCACATAACGAAGACCTGGCACCGTCAATTTTACTGTCAAGGTACTCTGCATAAAGAGAGAATCAGCACTCAGTCTGAACACCATTGAGTGTGGGGATGCATACACCAACGATAATTTAGAAGCTTATAATCATTAACCAATGAGGACGCTTGCGTTGTAGGTTATATAAGTTCAAAGTGAATCATACCGATAGCTGAGCTTTATTACCTTACAACCTCATGTTTTGCACGTTTGTTTTCGCTTTGATTGTGATTGCATTATCATGTAAGAACACTTGCGAACGTTATTCTTGCTAATTATTCAACTTACAGCCAAGGTCATAATTGGCTCATTTTTCTCATATATTCGATTCCTGTATCATTTTTTTCGTGTGGCGAAAGGTTTTCCAGTCCGCAGTTGAACTGCTTGAAAGTTAACCCATTCTTTCTGATTTGGACATTTTGATGTCCACATCTCTCTGGAATTTTCACGACCTGCATAGATTTCGATGCATACATGTGCTTATGATTCCAGATTCCACTTCTGAATCCTCATATATTCTCTTTAGAATTTCTTTTTCCTCAAGAAAGGAAAAATCGAGCCGAGAAACAGGACGACGATCTCAAAAGAAACCACTAATTACCAAGCAAAGACTGATTTTAGTTAACGTGAAAATCGATTCCAAACTACGCACTGCAAAGAAAGGCCAGTTACGCTCTGCTCGGGTGTAACGAGATGGATGGACCATTCGTGTTTCAAAATTCTAATCACTATAATTATCCTAATCTTTCGTTAACCTTGCAGGAACGAATACATTGGCGAAACAATAAGAGCGATCTGTGTACATCTTGAAGAACATCTAGTCGGTAAACTCAAAACTACACCCAACACCCCATCAGGTTCCCACAGAGGATACAGACACAGGGCAGAGAAGATTTTCAAGTAGAAGTACCTATTCACGCACAGAAACAGAAGACAGCGCGAGGCTCTCGAAGAGTCCAGAATTTTATGAGAAATTCAAAATGAACCGCATAGATGAATGTCCGGTCACCATTAGTGAATTCGAGCCGCGTCTCAGATCGATTTTTTGATCTGCGCGAGCACAACGCTCGCCCATGTGAGACTCATTGCTAGTGGTCTCCAGTACTAACTGGTGAGCCATAGAGCAACAAGTTGGTGAGCCCATGTGGTTCGACTTTGAAGAGCACTGATTATTGTTATGCGTTATTGTACCTATTGAAGACTATTACTGACAGCCTAGCATATGCTTGTCAATGAGAATTTGAGGAGCACAATATAGTTTGTACTCGGAGAGTTTGCAGTAATCTCTCGCCAGTTCGGTACTGATTTAACGCAAAAGCATCTTAGAAATGCTTTCCTAGATTGCTCATCATTTGAGAAGAAATTAGAAAGTTCTTAGCGAACAAGCACGGTATGGATCAAAATGGTAAGCGCAGCGGGTTCAAAATCATTAGCTATTTCGCATCGAAATTGATATACGAACATGCGTCTGTACTACTCATTAAAACTCATGAATTAGCTAAATCCTTGCTTACCACTTAATTCTTTTGCGTATAGAACGAGTGATAGCGGAATGATGCGTCAGTGGTGTAGTAGTATTACGCGCCTCCGGTATAGGTAAAATACATCATCAATTCCAGCCTCAGTCGAATTTTCGCTTGCGACATAATTCTCTTAGGTCTATTTGATACATTGTAACAGTGCGAAAAAGCGAGGAAAACGCAAGAAATTTTAAGTATTGCGTATTTCTTATCTTTCTTGAAGACATCGTAATACTGCGAAAAAGCAGTAAAAGAAGAAGAAATCCTAAGAATCAATACTTACTGTATAGCGATGATCTTCCATCTTCCTCACTGCTTGAAGTCAGACCCTCGTGAGATGTGCAAACGGGCCCGCGACAGAATAACATATGTTGTGAATCTGACACTCTCTAGTTCTTATTACCTGGATGTTCTTAACACACTAAGGACGACAGAGCCACAGAGCTAGTCTCGCGCTGTCGCGCGCGCGGCAGCGTCGTGACGACCAGCTCGTAATGACGAGAGGCCAGTGCTACCGTCCGTTAGGGAAAACGCTCCTGGTTCGATTCCCCACCACTACGATTGGTTGTAGTTTTTTTTTTTTGGGGGGGGGGAGGGGTTATTTTGTGTATTGACTAATTGCGGTTAGGTATGTGATACGCCTGCACATTCCGATCAAGACGAGACGTGGAATCAGTTCCCGCCTTGGGTTGGACGTTTGAGCACCAGTATTTTTAGGTGTATAGTAGTTGCTACTATCTCAATACCTTCTGAATTCTCTTTCGAATATAATTGACACATAGTCATGTTCATACCCGGTCAGCCAATGCGTAGCCCCGTTTCGAGCTTACCATCAGGAACGAAAGAAACGTGCTGAATCAACCCTTTCCCCCAACACCCTCTTGCAATCATTTAACGAACACTTCACGGCGAGCGCCTCAGCTCGGGTTGCTCCAGGATGGCAAGGAGATTTTCCGGAGCATTTTGCGTCTTTCTTTGAAAAGACGAAATTCTCAAACAGCAGACGGAACAAGCGAAATATTTGGAAACCTTTGTGGAGTACGCATGAGAGGAAGTGAATCGAAAGATTGGAAGAAAATGCAGTTATCCACACAGTAAATATTAAGAAGGAAAACATAAAATAAAAATAAAGTGATGCTTCACTAAGATGTACCAGATGCTAATCTACTCAAGCTCTTGACAGCATTTTCAGAATTACGTGAGATGACTGATGAAGGCCTTCTGCAGTACCCATATTTCACAAGAGAATTAGTAAATATTGTAAGCATATCAATGTGGGCGCATGTCGTGCTACTTTTCCTTTATCTGTACGAATTTCCGACCGTTTGTTAGCAAGTCGTGTCGTGCTTTTTCGAAGTTTTAGTAGTCGTTCTTTAACTCAAATCTCGGCAATTTTCATGCTATACTTCATTTCTGAAAATGCCTTTTATTGCGCTGTAGCAGTGAAAACGAAATTGTGTTCGGCACTTAGTGCGCTTCGACGCGTATTTTTATTCTTTATTCTTCCCTGTTCACTAGAAACTCCTAAGTTTTTTGCAATATAACTGTGCAGAGAATTTTTATCGATCTGTGCGCTTAGTTTTTTATTTTTATTTTAGTTTCTAAATTAATCCGTCAATGAGGCTTAGCTTGTGCATGAAAAACATATGAACGTGCGCAGCCAACCGAGAAGTATCAGAAATATATGTTATATATAGAGTCATACTCAAAACGTAGCAAAAATTCCAAATTTAACTGCCCGCCAAATGCGGGTCGTGCTAGACAATCAGTCAACCGCGTGATCGATACACAACCATTCACACATCCCAGCCGAAAGGAATTGTGCGCCGAGTGAAAAACTCGGTTATTTTGCTGCTACAACGTAGCAAGGCATCCTTTTCAAAAAACTCAGTATACTGTTAAAATCGTCGATTTGAGCTTCTGAATGATTAGTACAAGTCAAGGGAAAAGCTCTGTCCACTGAAAAAACGCTCGAGTGTAAATCATATTTTTGCTTGCTTGTTCTTTATGATACTAAAAATAAAAAACTAATTTTATTCGCTAAGGCAGGATCTTTTTATAGGACTGTGAGCAGATATTTGAAAGCTTAGATTTTTGTCTAGAGCCCCACGAGGCCGTTTTCGAAAAGCCGCAGCCATGTTATAGAAGGAAATTTCTTGCGTTCTAGACGCGCAAATTTCTTGTCGGACAAAGGTATTTCTTCAGACTATTGGTAGTCGTCCGACAGCGTGACGATTGCCGACTCCAACTCTGCGCTTATTTTTTTCGAAAGACCGTTTCTCTGCAACGCAACAAGGGAAAAGTTGAATTCACCAATGGGATCAAATGGGTCTTTGTCCATTTCGCGTGCCGATGGATGAGAGGATCCACGTAAACTGCTAATGCGGTACTTCTCTGCGCGTTCATATGCCCAAAAGTCGATGATCATCGCGTCAGAGTATGTGTCGCCATACCAGCGGCACGTAATTTGGTCAAAAACCCTTATGTTCATGTACGTGAACTCAGCTTGTTGTATTGCAGAGCACGGTCTTTCCAAAAAATAAGTACAGGGATGGAGTGACCATTACGTTATCGAATGATTACTAATAGTCCGAAGGAGGAGCTCTGCTCGGCGAGAAACATGCTCGTCTGAGTCATAGTTCTGTTTGGATTCTAGAGCGTTATACAATGGTCTTTTCGAAAACCGGCAGCGTGAAACTGCAGCCAGAAATCTAATCTTCCAAAATAGTACTAGCATTCCTATGAAAAGTTTTTTCTACAAGGAAAAAGGTGCTGATGAATCGGATCTTGACAGGAAACCATATAATATATAAAGTTAATGATGTTCTTACGGCTGCTCGACTAGAGAGAATTGTGTTGTAAGATAATTGTGTTAGAACGCGTCCTGGCGCGATCCTATATCATCATGCTATGGCATGAATGCCGTTGCATGAAAAGAGCGGGATGACATCAATCGGTTGACTGCAAGAAGCGGGCTTTTTAGTTTCATGTGTACTTTTGAGAATATGCTGGACCTGTTGCTGAATATTTCACCAGGACAACACCTCTCATTTTTACACAAAAGCGTTTCCAAAAGATTTCAGTTTTCCACACTTCTCAGACCGTCGCTATTTCGTAATGATATTCAACGGCGCAAAGCGAAATTCCATTCGAGTGCGACACATCATATACCGCTAACTATCGACTTAACGCATATGGACAAAAGACAAGTATGTAAACTTTTGGTTGCTTAGTAGAGAGAATCTCAATCACGTTGTTACTGTTTTAAATTCAAGCTTGTGACGGAGATTCTTGGGCGATGTGAGCCCGATATTGCCCATCTACAAGGAGTACGAGTTGGCATGGAGGAAGTATATTCCTGGGTATGTTTCTGCCTCCGGACTTTCACTTAGGTCCCTAGATCACAATGTGACTACTCCTCTTCCTGATTAATAGGTGCGAGCAGTTATTTTCTCTACATTGCATTTTGCTATAGATGGAAGACAAGAGAGATCGTACCGATCAACTTTGTATTGGCGATAAAAGTAAGACTAATTTTTCTCTATCAGTACTAATTGCGTAAACATGCCATACAATAAATATGCTTTAGGTCCTTATATGCTCAAAGATGATGACTGCCGTCGTTTTATTATCTGCCTGAAGCAGGAGTTTCCTGATATGCTAGCTGCAAATCAAGATCTTGCTTCTTCGCTGGGCCTTGATTATGACGGTTAGTTTGGAAAATTATTTCCAAGAAAGAAAGGCTATGTATCTCAAAAGGTTAGCTCATTTCGTAAGTTTTAAATCTGCCTTAGCTTTCATGTTTTGCATAGAGTATCTCGTGGTAAATTCTACATTGCCCTTGACTACTGATGCCTTATTACATAACGCTTAGTGCTTGAATTTGCGCGACTGCAGAGTCGGATGACGTTCACTTTTACTGCTGTTAGGAACTTGAAAGTTTTTCAGATAATAGACGATAATGAATGAGAAAAAACGAAACAAAAAATTCTCTACGCATAAGCGAGTAGTAAAAAATGAATTGCTTTTGATGCAATGCACTTCATCCACTTTGTTAATCTCGCTCATGCTGGCATATGGTTGATCTCAGACACTGCATTTTAGTATCTGCCGTAATCACAAGTATTAACTAAATTTATTAAGATTAAAAAAAACTTTCCCCAAACGGAGTCGAATACGAAAGTTCTGGGTGATATTGATACTAAACTGACTGATATTGCTAAAATCTTGACCCTTTTGTGCACACTGATACACACGCTTTTTCGCGCTATTTCATCGCACACGCTCCTTTAAGAAGTAGACTTCTTCCGGTTAATCCATATCTTCTGGACCACGGCTTTCTCAAGAAGCCGGGTCATAAATAGGGATTCTCAATGAGCAATATTTGAAAGTTGCTTTAGCACAGTGAGATAGAGTCGATAATTGTGAGAACGCTGAAAAGCATTGGAAACACTTCAACTATACTACAAAACACTCGGGCAGTGAAAGAAATCGTGCTCAAATAGTGGACGAATGTTTTGGCAAATCACACACAAGTTCGAGCATACTGAAGATGTGTTCATGAACGTGGAAAATTACATTTGAGGGGCGTGGGGTTAGAGAGACAAGGGAAATATGTGAAAGAGCTCAGTGTTAGAACGACTATGTCATCAAGCCATGACGCAGTATCTTTTGAACATTTCATGAACCTTACCCTTGATATCAATGCGCCTTCTAATCGCACTCCAGTGAGCGCAATCCTACGAACCTGACACGCGAAAATTATCGCAGTTTTAAGATTCTATTGTTGTGTCTTAGAAAAGCTTATGCTTTGATTTTACGATCAGACCCAACAAAGTTTGTTGACGATTTCTGAAAAGACCGCTTAAGCTTCACATGTGAAGAACGCAGATATGTACTGGCCGATGCATTTCTCTATGCTTAGCGGATTGCCTTCAGGGTAAAGCAGTAGCTGAAGCTCAAACATGGCTCTCCGCTCTTGGTAAACATCTTCCAAAAGAGGTACGGAAAAGCGTCGCCACATGGTTCTAGATTGATTCAATAATTAGTCGTCATTTTATGACACCTTATCAAACTGAAAGAAAAGCGAGACTTTTTTATATTATATAAGGTTCGGTGATCACCTATAACACTTCAAGTTTTCACTCAAAAAAAAATGAAAAAAAAAACCCATTCACACTCGTGTAGCCCAGACCGTTGTCTTTCACAAAGCATATGATTTATACTTCAAGGGCACGCATCTCTGAAAAATAGGCAGTTATTTTAATTCGTGACTCCATGGGAGCGAAGCGACGAACTGTTCTGTGAGCGGCATTGCTCTGAGAGAAACTCGTGTTGCGTCGCAGTGACAGTGTCCCGAGCTTCATGCATTATTTTCCGCTCCGTTCAGCAGTTTTTAAATTAGGAGGTCGTCAAATCTCTCAACCACATCGGCCCAATCATTCTGAAAGTAGCGCGTGCCTCAGCGTGCCGATCAGTATTCACAATGAGTCAGCCAGTTGTTGTGGTTGTACGACTCTTTATCGGAAGTTCTGACTTTTTTCGTTGATATTCGTACAACTAGTCGATAAATATTTTATAATATAAAATCTTTCCTCGATTTTTCTCTATTTGATCTTCGATGAGAAGTTTTACGATTTAAGCGAGAAAATGAAACGTGGAATTAGTTAAAGCTTCAATTTTCTTAGCTGTTTTGCAGACTGTAATCTAGAAACTGTAGGCTAAAAATACGTACGCCTGTCTGCATGATGACATCTCCAATGATGGAACTTATACACAGAGAACTAATTCTGTTCTTTCTTTTGACATTCTCAATAATTGAATAAACTGAGCTTTTTATATCGTTATCCGGTACGCGTCCGAATAATGTAAAGATTCTTCAAAAGAATTGCTTGCATTCTGAAGAATTGCACAATGCAAGACAACAAACGCTTCGTACGCAAGGGCCAGCCAGTGATTGCCTAAGGTGACGCCTCCAAGAATTTCCTAATCCTGCTTCATGGCAAATCGTATTCGACCGGAATCCAGTATGTCAATCAAAAGCCATAGAAGATCGCGCTCTTCAACTGTGCTATACACTCCTATCATTAGTGATCACATGAAATTCTTTTTATTCAATCGCTTTTAGCCGTGATATGGTGCTTCAATGATACCCATTGATGTAGTGTGATGTGGAAAATTTTTGCTTCAGACTGGACTAAAACCCGCACCTCACTCTATACGGGAGCGTGTGCTCTATCCGTTACACTACTAACGCTCATTTTGCGCACCACTCTTTTTACGTTACAGCGCATCTATCTGTCAGCTGCCAGCCTATCATTAATGTTAGAAAATATAAGATTTCGCAGAAAAAATTTAGTGTTAGATTGATGCATTAAAAGCTGCGGTTTCAAATTCCTCTGTAGTCTTTTCAAGTTTTCTATTCTTATTTTTTTGAAAACCTACACTGAATAAACCGCAGTTAATTTTGCACTAGCTTAATATGTTTAGTGCTTCTGCAAACTCGATGAAATAGCGATTCATATATATCACTTATCAGCTGATCACATTGCCAGTCTAAGTGTCAGCTGAGTACGACAGTAGAATTATTTTTTCCCTAACTCAAGGAACCCAGTTAACAATTGCATATGTTTATTCAGCTAAAATATAAGATCTATTCCATAATTTGTCACACACATTGGTTACGAGGTTTCTTCGTTTTAGATGAACGAGGAAAATTAGGAAAATTCGGCACTTTTCTGTTAGATGGCGACAAATGAATATTTGACTTCATTCGCTGGACAAGAATTTTTCATACAAGTATCTAATCATTCAGAAGCTTCAAACTATAGCTACAGCTCTATTTGGTCGATTTTTGAAGCACCCTTTTATAACGCTGCAGAATTCACCTTTGAATTTTGTTTCACTTGACCATTCAGTCTTTTTTCTTATGTCGCTTATGTTCCACTGGACAAAACTCCTTTGAGTGCTAGTATATTTTCAATAGCACCAGTATCGAAAAACTCAAAAAAGTGCTTGCTTCTTGAGAAAGCTCTTCTGATATCGTAATAGGGGAACAAAAAGATTTGTGCTTTAATCCTTGCTGAACGACCTCTTTCTTTGAACTACTGGTAATCATTCGATAGCGTAGGTATAGATGATTCCAACGGTGCGCTTATGTTCTGCGAAAGACCGTTCCATTGAAGTGCAGCACGGAGAATAAGATACAGCTTCATATATTCGACGAGCTTGTTTGCCGGGCAACTAGCGCGCTGAAGAGGGGACAGAGGGTCAGGAGGTAAAGAGGCGGCAAGGCGATCGATCGACACGAATTTGATATGTGGTGTTCAACTGTCATCAACTAGGAATTTTTTCTTTGCCTTAAGAGAAAATTCGTATGAAACCATTGACTCAGATGTTATGAAAGTTCTTTCGAACGATCATACAATTTTCGTGATTCTAGCGAATTGTACGCGTGATAAAATTGAATACGCACGGCCGGAATTCAGAAAATTTTATTCCGTATTCTGCAGCACATTGAAAGGGTATTTTGAAAATCCGACAACGTACCGCTCCAGACAAAAACTTAAGCTTTCGAATGATTACCGAGATTCCCACGGACAATTCCTCTAAAGTGGGAGTCGAATATTCATTGGTCGCTCTAACAAAAAAAGAACCGAATAGTGAAAGGCTAAAAGGTGGATCAGACAAAGGAAAACAGAGAGACACCTTATCTTCTCCGCCAAGAATGCAGGCGTCTCCTCGCTCAGACGATGCTGTTTATTGACTCTCCTAGAACATCACCGTTACTTAACATCCGACGGCGTTGGAGAAGCTTTCGAGCATTCATATATTTTAGTGAACGTATCAATAAAGTGCAATGCGCGCAGTAGTACTTTGCGGAACAAATGACTAATCAGTTGATAGTTAGTGGGTTAATTACAATCTAAAAGCTAATCATGCCTTCCATTCTCCGAGGTTGGCCGATTTTAACTAGACTTGTCGGGAAAAAAGCAGCATTATCTTGGTAAACCGGTAGTTCATCGCGAATAAATGAAAATAGCAGCTATGCATTCGATCACCTAAAGGAGAGCTAAAAATTTAAGGCGAATGCATGGGACATTCACCAGGGATTGATCTACGCCGAGGCTTTGTCATTCTCTCATTTTATTTAGAAGGTAGAGGTTTTAGTTAAAGAACGTAAAATAATCGAAGATATAGTTCTCGGTGCTGCTTGGCCACTTAGGGAGACGCTATGCATTTGATCCCATTCGTAACATCGTTCGAGGTGATTTCAGTGCTATCTGACCCGTGACAATGCGTCACGGCGGCCTAGTGATGCATAATATCAGTGCTGCTACTCTCCCAAGTAAGCTAGGTACTAGTTCGGCGACTCCTCGGAAAGATGAAAGGCCTCGTGAGTCTTCAGCGCGAGGAATCGCACCACCATGTATCGGTTGGCCGACCACGTGTGTGTTGAAGAGCACCTCTAAGCATTGCGCCACAGGCGCCAGCTCAAGCTTCTAGTTAAAATTAGTAGGCTGGGTAAAGTCCTGAATTTCTATATAAAACGTGACACGACATTACTTCATGTGGAGAAGGTATTTCTCGTTCACCTCATACATCGCAATCGTCTCAGTCGTGAATCCCAGTGGAGCTGCAAGCTTGATGATCACTTTTGATCTTGCGGCTCCTTTGATACTTTTAGAACAAGAAATGTTCACTATTTGACACCTGGTAGACTAACAGATGGTGCAGTTCTACCAAGTGAAGCAAAATCATCTTGTGAGTGAGCGATAGCAAGATCGGCAAGTAGAGTTTCGTGCTGAGAGGTCGAGATAAAACCACGTTTCTCAGCGTAGAAAGTGCTATTCACATCCGTCTAGAGACTTTATTTCTACTGTCGTAAAGATATTCAAGGCGCAAATGAACTTTGTAGATCACCCTAAGCGGATTGGTATGACGATGAAAAAAGACATTATTTTGTGGACGTTGTGAGTGATGTTCGATCAATATCTCTACTTTTCCTGTATTTTGTCCTAATGAACGTACACAAAAGACTGAAATATTAGACATTAGAAAAAATCCCTTCTAGAATCAATATCAATCACCCGCACTCCAATAATATGATTATTATGCAAGGTATTGGGCATCAGACAGGAATCGAACCCGACTTCCAGCCTTTCCGTAGGTAAGTGTTAAATCATTATCATTAACAACTCCTGCCTGTTCTGCTATGACTTTTTTGTGAAACAGTGCGTAGATCTGCCAGTAACAAACCGTCAACAGTTTTGTTTGCTAAGCAGATATTGGCACTGAATCCAGTTATCTCAGAACGAATGGTGGCTGCACAGCTCTGGTAGCGAAAATAATTAGCACACATTCTCCGAAAGGATGAAACAAGGGTTCAATCTCCGTCTGACGTTCAGAATTTCAATTATCAGTCAACATTACCGAATCTATTAGATCGCTCCATGTGTTTCGCCACTGCACCAATGAACATCAAATTTATTAAGAAAATGCTAGCAAGCGGTGCTTGATTGATAGAATTTTGTGCGGACGGACCAAGCCCGACTGATCCTCCAGTCTGCTCTCCCAGCTTGTGAACCACTTCCAAGCCGTTCTATCTGCTACCGTATCCTCGCACTAATCCTTTTACACTGATCTTGCGCGCAGTACCACTGGCATGTGTTCTGCGCGTCAATGGTGTATGAGTGCAAGCGAATTTGTTCCCAAGACAGTTCCATCTCAAAGACAGTATAAACAAGCTGTATAGTGAAATGTTCGCAATCAAGTGCAGATTTGAACAAAACCAAGATTGCTGCTTTAATTAAAAAAAGAACTTATGAAACGACCTAATATAAATGTGACATCATATCATTGCTAGAAGAGGACAATTCAAAAAAAATTCTTGTTGATCATAAAAATCCTCTGTATTGTTCGTTATTTTAGAAGTAGCTCAACGAAAAAAATATGCTAGATAAATGTTATCCTCGGAGATAAAGTTCTCGATGAAGTCTTGCGTGATTTTCACGTGGTGATCCTTGAAAATAGTTTTGCATGGATATACACTGAATATGTCCACTGTTGAATATAACGGATCAATGTTCTGAACAACACAAAAATCTATGGAATATAGAATTTTACGAGCGCGTGTAACTCATTAGTTAGAAGTGTCCCGCTACACGCACGCAGTCGGTCAACAGATGCTGGATTATTCGATTCCGCGCTAAACATTTATCAAGTCTTCGCCCCGGGAGTCGGTGAATTGGCACAGACTTGTCTGGGAGAGTAGCAGCACTGACTTGATACGTCGGTAGGCCTCCGTGAGTCACGAGTCACTGTAAAGGCTAGAGGTGCATTCAGTTACCTGAACCACTGCTTGATGGAGACGAGTGAAGGCGTATTCCTCAGGAAACGCCGAGAGCTTTCTAGAATGGATAATCAGAAAATAAAGCAGAAGAAATAAAACAACTAATGAACGCAGACCTGATACGCGATGTAACATGAAGAAGACAGATATCCTCAAAAGAATTCCCTTCACAACGAAGTGAACGATTAAGGGATAGAAAGGGAAAAGCTCTAGGTGTTGACCAATCCCTGAGGAATACGCCATGTTTCGACTTCATGACGCATCGCTAGAGGGTGATCGGATGCATATTTGGCTCTAATAGTGACTTAGCAAAGACCTCCCAATCTATCCTCTCCGGACAGGTCTGAGGCCGAATCGCCATCCCTGGGAGGATGAAAAGCTTGTTGAGCTTTGTACGGCATCGCACCATTGATCACGTGGGTGTCCCACAGCACATCTAAACACTTCGCAATCCGCTCCACATTATATATGTCAGCATTATCGACTCTGCATCTTTGTAAGAAGATTCCTCAGTAAAGCTTTAACATTTGAGTTAAATCACGTCTTACACTGTCCACTTGTTTACTCTATGGCTTCGCTGGAAGCACGAAAAACTTATGAACGTGCAAAAGAAATCTTGAAGTATTAGTGCCATTTGTTTCATCCAGAATAATTCCTGAGCGAAAAAAAAATCTTAAGTTAAATAACAAAATTGCTCTCGAGATGCGAGTAGTGCCAACGCGATCGATCGATGGCCGTGTGGAATCCAAGGCCAGCTCCCTCCCCTCCCGCCCCTCTCCTCCACATATTGCCCTACAAACATGCGCCATGTATGTGAAACTCATCTTATTCTTCTTGTTACACTGCAATGAAATAACCTTTCCACGAAATAAGCTCATCATTGGAGTGCACGAAACTTACGATATCGAGGGGTTACTAACAATATGCATTATGAGAAATATGTGTGTGTGTGTATGTGTGTGCAAAACATAGTTTTCTTTCTGCTGCAACGTCATAAAAAAGGTGATCTTTTCTGATTGAAAAGAACGAGTGTAAAACCAATTTTATTCGCTTTAGAAAAACTCTTGTGTTGATAACAATTCGAAAGCTGAGATTTTAGGTTACAACCCGATATTGCCGGTTTTCCAAAACATACCTTTATAGCGCCGTAATCAAATCAAAGTCGTTCCATAAACCTGGTGTTTCTGCCTCTTATCTCGATTATATTTCGCTAGACAAAGCTTATTCCTCAAGGTGCTAGTATCAAACTATAGCAGAAACTTCAAACAACTCAAAAAACGTTGTTTTTGAGCTCTCTTGATCTTTCGATCTCCCTTGGTTTTTTTTAGTCTTGCTTCAAACCAAGCTGGACAGCGATCTTTTTTAGAGTAATAGTAATCATCTGAAAGAGTAATGTTTTCTAAATCAGGTGATGTGCTTGTTCTCTAAAAATGCGTTTCAGCAGGAATATTAATATCAAGTTTTACATTTTTTTGCGGCTTTGCTTACTGATTTTCGACAAGGCCAAGGCAGTGGCAGAGGCGAGTAGATCAGGACGATTTTTTTGATATAATGTTATTCAGCTGGGAATTTTCACTCCACTTTGAATGAAACTCCAGATAAAGCGATTTAACAATATACTACAAGAGCTCCTCTACACATTGTGATGCTTTCCGGCTTGAAGCGAATCATACGTGTGATAAAAATGAAGATGAAAGGCGAGTGTGAAAGATGAATATTTATCTGGATGCTACAGTGTTACAAAGGGGGGTTTTGAAAAACCGACAACGTCGGGCTGTAGCCTGAAGTCTCAGCTTTCGCATAATTACTAGCACTCCTTGAAGTCTTCCTCCCCAGCGAATAAAGCCACTTTTCATTTGTCCCCTCTTTATGAGAAAAGCCAAAAAAAAAAATTTTGAAAAACAACCAAATAGTGCAACAGTCAGATTTGTATATTTTCAAACGACACCAACAATGCAGTAAAAAGTCCTTGTAAACCGAAGAGGTCGCTCATACATCTGTCCCCAGATAATCGAAAAGAACAGAAATTAGAATTACATTTACTGATAATGACAAACAGCCACCACACGTATAACGTGCTTTTATATGATGCATTTCATCAATCCGAATCCACGTCCTGCCCAAATATGCGCCGGCGACAACAGGCGTGATTACACAAACTTCACGTTTACCTTTGGCAGAAGCTAAACTAGACTATAGATTCTTTGCACTCAGAATAAATTCCAACAAATAAAATACTGGAAAAGGTGCTTTAACACATCATCGACTTTGGCATAGCGCTTCTCTAGCAGAGAATATTGTAGCGACTTTAAGAGATGGTAATCATTTGCAGCAGCATTTAGGCAGAACAGTGGACGAATTAAACTATCCCGTCCTTATTCTTCGATCTTTTGCGATGTCAGACACGCAATATGTGGGTGGGCGTGACGCGACTTTGATAAAATTATAGCAAACAATTTTGACGAACTCTTGCTAGTACACGGTCACGCTGTATGAACCGCCTTGTGGTGAAGTGGTCTACATATGTTGTGTTACTTCGGTGGCAGAATGACAGCTGGAACGTTCGAATAAAGTTCGTCAGCGCCCACTCTCAGCATAGCAGAGTAAGCACCTCGAGAGGATTGGCTAAAGACGAAGGTTAACTGCCCGATTGACGAGACGATCAAGGTCGAAACACGTTTATTGGGCTCTATCAGTCAGCTTATTTAACAGACCATATGACATGCGTGGCTCAAATATGATTATCTCTCATATTCTTCATAGTGTAGATCACCACTGTGAACGGTTTCTGTTATCGCTATGCAAGATTTCGCATCTGCTCGAAGTACTATTGATGCTGCTTTGAATTGAAAAACTCCTTACATGCTTCTTCAGCTGCGTTAAATTGCTCACATCGCGGTTATCCAAAAAAGTGTTACATTGTTCGATGGAAGGCATAATCAGATGGAGCAACGTCTGCACTGTCGACGTGGTGCTAGTGGACCTCCACGCCGTCCACCTTTTCAAGCTTTTCCTTGGCCATCTTAGCCGTATGCGGCAGAAAAAGGGATGTCTGCAGGATCAGAAATGTCTCCTTTGAAGCGTTTGAACCATCTGCCAACGAACGATGTTTTCGCTATGCCAATACTTAGCTTGTTGTATTTCTCCCTTTTTTATGTATTTGTTTGTTTTGGTCTCTTTTCGGTTACTGACGTAATCCATCTCATAAAGCCTTTTTAGACTTAGGATTTCGTATTAAGCGGCTGTATCAGAGGATATAACACTTTTTTCTAGTGCTGTCACTATCATATCATTTCTTTCATTTATTGGGAAATTATAGCTCATTTTTTTTTAGTTAGTTTAGTTAGGCTTAAGCTTAAGCTTAGACTTATGCTGGATTTCCAGTCATTCTTGTTCCTATCTTTCTTTGAAAAACGACAATTTGTACGCCAGCTGGATTCTTTTTCGATTAAGCCTCATGTCGCTAGGATGCAATGAAAATTTTTAATTATCCGACCAGCTAAATCAAACAGTAGCTGCTATTGATAGAGAATCCCAAGTTTTGCGAGGATTACTCAAGTGTTCTGAAATAGTTCACATTTTCCCTACTAAGATCACGCAAAAGAGATGAAAAGTCGGTTTTTTTTTCAATTCATTACGGAATATATTATATCGTTCGTCTCAAGTGTTTTCTGAAAACCACAGCTCAAATTACAATATGCCTAGTAATTATTTTTTTGAGCCAAGCTTGTTAGTGGTCGATTAATGAGGGGTGACTTATAGACTTAAGATCAAAACACGAGTATTGAGCTCTTTGAGTCAGCCCTCTTTGATCTACCACTGGCATGCGTCGCTCAAAAAATGATTGTCAGGCACATCACGAAATACTCTAGTTATTTCATAAATGTCGATTCATCTATTTATAAAACTTTTCGCCTTAGTTTTGTATATCGAACAACAATGTAATAAATTACACTACGTAGTTCTGATTTTATCAATCATATCATTGTTATAAATTAATAATTAGTTAGTTTAGCTCATTTCATTTGGAAATTGATAGTATTTTCAGTGCATTTCGCACTGTTATGATCTTTTCTATACTCCTAAGAGAATTAAGTGGAGAGCAAAAACACGGCCTCAAGCGGGAATCGAACCCACGTTTCCAGCTCTATTCTGGGACGCGTGCTCTACCACTACTCCACTGAGGCACATTTGCTCGACCACTCATTCTTCAGCATCTCAGTGTTAGCTATCAGCCACCAACCTTTGACAGGTTTGGTCGGGTCGATTTCGCTTTATAAAACCAGTTGAGCTGACAGCTATTCTAATTACTAATACTCGGAAATGATGGTACTTTTAATGCATTTCACACTGTTATGATGTTTTTCTATATTCCTAAGATAATTGAGTAGAGAGCAAAAACACGACCTTAGGCGGGAAGCGAACCCGCGTTTCATCCTATTCTGGGACGCGTGCTCTACCACTACTCCACTGAGGCACATTTGCTCGACCACTCATTCTTCAGGATCTCAGTGTTAGCTATCAGCCACCAACCTTTTGACAGGTTTGGTCGGGTAAGCGATTTCGCTTTATAAACCCAGTTGAACTGACAGCTATTCTAATTACTAATACTCGAAATTGATAGTATTTTAAATGCATTAATATTGTCACAGCAATAAATAAAGGCGGAGTCGTATTTGTTCACCTGATACACGCTATTCAAATGTGCACAAATAGCTCAATGGAAAATAGAAATACATAATGATCCATCGGAAGCTATGTAAAGATATTACAACAAAAATTTCGCCGTTTCATAACGATATCACATCGACGTAAGAAGAGGGGTTCGATAAGGCGATACAATCTCGCCAAAAACCATTCATTGCCACCCTCCAAAACGTCTTGCGAGCATTAGAATAGGACGATTATCAGCGGGAATCGACAGTCGAAAATTAATCAATCTTTACTTGGCTGGTGACATCGTCTTCATAACAGCAGAGCATCAGCCAGGATGAACGAATGTTGAACGATTTCGACAACGCCTGTGGAGAAATTGGTCTCCGACTAAGTTTAACAATACAGTGTTTATCAGGAACGGATTGGTTTCGCGCACTCCATTCACGCACAACGGAATCAAAATTTTTGAATACTTCAGTCACGTATATACATATGTACAATATGCCTTTGATCGTCTGTCATCTCATCGTGGTTGGGAAATGTTCCTGGGTGTCCGACTGCAAAGTGTGAAGGCGGGAGTTCAACTGCAGGGCCACCAAAACAGATTGTGAAGGAGTCCGACGTTTCTCGAAGGAAAGCCCGGTTAAGAATCGTACCACGAATGACCGCCGTCTCGGTAGCTACTAGTCCTAAGATGATTGGTAATCTCCCTCTGATCTACAAGGGGGTCGGCAACTGCTCTAATGTGATGACGACACTTGATGAAATCTTGGATAGGCTTACTTCGGTAGTCCAGAAACAGCCAAACCAACACAGGTTACCTGTGTTGGAGCTCGCACTATCACTGGAGATGGGCCGCCCATTTATCCAACCAAGTATATTCTGGTACGCTGCTTGGCTGTCACTTCATGAAAATTTAGTTTCTAATCACTTGACCGTCGCCGTTGTTAGGAATACTGATACTCTAGCAAGCGTTCCTTGGTACGGTCGCTACTTCTCTGAGCAATTGAGAGCGATCGTGGACAATACCATCGCAGAAACATCGCTGCAGGACCCAGCCAGTGGTCGCACCGCTCGCTGCTGCGGCGCGGCGAACAGGGCCGCCCACTTCTGCGGTCAGTCTCGTCTCGTGCTGCTGTGGTGATCGATCGTGTCCTTGCCTTACTCCGCAGCCTTGGTCTCCTCTGGTTCACCGCTTCTGCCCGACTCTAAACTTTTGACACTGCCCTCGTTGTTGTGTATGTGGCCCACATAGTCCATCGATCCCGCTCATACTCTGTGAGCGGAGTTAGGAGCTACGGCGGTGGACCAAGCCTTTACGGTTCTGTTTGGCCCGCCACCGGGGCTGGGTCCAGCCCTTGCATACAGACCCACAGTTCTCTAATATATTTAATCACCCAAGGCCCCATCCTCGGTGTACTGGTCTAATCGGGACAAGCATAACTGCTTCCCGAGGTCCAGGTCGTTGTGTTGG
>JAHQIW010006288.1:0-27806 GCA_019055375.1 Parelaphostrongylus tenuis
GAGGGGGGAGGAGGGGGAAAGGGAGGGGGGGAGGGAGGGAGGGGGAGAGGGGGGGAGGGAAGGGGGGGGGAGGGGGGAGGGGGAGGAGGGGAGAGGGGGAAGGGAGGGGGGGGGGAGGGAAGGGGGAGAGGGGGGAGAGGGGGAGGGAGGGGGAGGAGGAGGGGGAGGGGAGAGGAAGGAGGGGGGGGAGGGGGAGGGAGGGGGGGGGGAAGGGGGAGGGAGGGGGGGAAGGGGAGAAGAGGGGAGGGGAGGGGAAGGGAGGGAGGGGAGGGGGGAGGGGGAGGGGGAGGGTAGGGGAGGGGGAGGGGGGAGGAGGGAGAGGGGGAAGGGAGGGGGAGGGGGAGGAGGGGGAGGGGGGGAGGAGGGGGAAGGGGGGAGGGGGGGAGGGGGGGGAGGGAGGGAGGGGAGGGGGAGGGAGGGGGGGGGGGAAGGGGAGAGGGGAGGGGGGAGGGAGGGGGGGAGGGAGGGAGAGGGGAGGGGGGAGAGGGGGGGGGGGAGAGGAGGGGAGGGGGGAAGAGGGGAGGGGGGAGGGAGGGGGGGGAGGAGGGGGGGGGGAGGGGGGGGAGAGGGGGGAGAGGGGAGGGGGGGAGGGGGAAGGGGGGGGGGAGAGGAGGGAGGGGGGGAGAGGAGGGGAGGGGGGGAGGAGGGGGGGAAGGGGGGAGGGGGAGGGAGGGAGGGGAAGAGGAGGGGGAGGGGGGGGAGGGGAGGGAGAAGGGGGAGGGGGGGAGGGGGGGGGGAAGAGGGGGGGGGAGGAGAGGGGAGGGGGGGGGGGGGGGGAGGGGAGGAGGGGGAGGGAGGGGAGGGGGGAGGGAGGGGGGGGAGAGAGGGGGGAGGGGAGGAGGGAGGAGGGGGGAAGGGAGGGGGGGGAGGGGGGAGGGGAGAGGAGGGGGAGAGGGAGGGGGGGGGAGGGGAGGGAGGGGGGAGAGGGGGGAGGAGAGGAAGAGGGGAGGGGGGGGGGAGAAGGGGGGAAGGGAGGGGGGGGGGGGGAGGGAGGGGGGGGGGGGGGAGGAAGGGAGGGGGGAGGAGGGAGGGGGAGGGAGAAGAGGGAGGGGGGAGGGAAGGGGGGGGGGGAGGGGGAGGGGGGGGGGGAGGGGAGGGGGGAGAGGGAGAAGGAGGGGGGGGAGAGAAGGAGGGGGGGGGGGGGGAGGGAGGGGAGGGGGAGGAGGGGAGGGGGGAGGGGGGAGAAGGGGGAGGAGGGGGAGGGGGAGGGGGGGGGGGAGAGGGGGGGGGGGGGGAGGGGAGGGGGAGGAGGGGGGGAAGGAAGGAGGGGGGAGGGGGAGGGGAGGGGGGGGGGGAGGGGGGGAGGGAGGGGAGGAGAGGGGGGGGAGGAGGAGAGGGGGGGGGGAGAGGGAGGAGGGGGGGGGGAAGGGAAGGGAGGAGGGGGGGAGAGGAGGGAGGAGGGGGGGGGGAGGGGAGGAGAAGAAGGGGGGGGGGGAAGGGGGGGAAGGAGGGGGGAGAGGGGAGGGGGGGAGGAGGGGGAAGGGGGGAGGGAGAAGGAGGGGGGAGGAGGGAAGGGGGAGGGGGGGGAGGGGGGGGGGGAAGGGAAGGGGGGAGGGAAGGGGGGGGGGGAGGGAGGGGAAGAGAGGGGGGGAGGGGGGGGAGAGAGGGGGGGGGGAGGGAGAAGGAGAGGGGAGGGGGAAGGGAGGGGGGAGGAGGGGGGGGAAGGAAGGGGGAGGAGGGGGGAAGGGAGAAGGGGAGGGGGGGGAGGAGGGGGGGGGAGGAGAAGGGGAGGGAGGAGGGGAGGGGGGGGAGAGGGGGGGAGGGGAGGGGAAGGAGGAAGGGGAGAAAGGGGGGGGAGGAGGGGGGGGAGGGGGGGAAGGGAGGGAGGGGGAGGGGGGAGAGGGGGGAGAGGGGAAGGGAGGGAGAGGGGGAGGGGGGGGGGAGGGGAGGGGAGGGGAGGGGGGGGAGGGGGGAGGGAAGGAGGGGGGGGGGAGAAGGGGAGGGAAGGAGGGGGGGGGGAAGAGGGGGAGGGGAGGGGGGGAGGGGGGGAGAGGGGAGGGGGGGGGGAGGGGGAAGGGGGGAGGAAGAGGAGGGGGAGAGAGGGGAGGGGGGGGAGGGAGGGGGAGGGGGAGGGAAGGGAGGGGGAGGAGGAGGGGGGGGAGAGGGGGGGGAGGGGGGAAGGGAGGGGGGAGGGAGGGGAGGGAGGGAAGAAGGGAGGGGAGGGGGAGGGAGGGGGGAGGGGGGAGGGGGGGAGGGGAAGAAGGGGGGAGGGGAGGAGAGGGGGGGGAAGGGGGGAGGGGGAGGAGGGAGGAGGGGAGAGGGGAGAGAGAGGGGGGGAGGGGAGGAGGGGGGGAGGGGGGGAGGAGGGGGGGGGGGAGGGAGGGAGGGGGGGGAGGAGGGGGAGAGGGGGGAGGAAGGGGGGGAGAGTGAGGGAGGAGGGGGAGGGGAGGGGAGAAAGGAGGAGGGGGGGGGAGGGGGAGGGGGAGGGGGGAGAGGAAGGGAGAGGGGGGGGAGAGGGGGGGGAGAAGGGGAGGGAGGAGGGGGAGAGGGGAGGGAGGGGAGAAGAGGGGGAGGGGGGGGGGAGGGAGGGGGAGGGAGGGGGAGGAAGGAGAGGGGGAGGGGAGGGGGAGGGAGGAGGAGGGGAGAGGGGGGGAGGGAGGGGGGGAGGGAGGGAGAGGGGGGAGGGGGGGAGAAGGGAGGGGAGGGGAGGGAGAGGGGAGGGGGGAGGGGGGGAGGGAGAAGAGGGAGGGAGGGGGAGGGGGGGAGGAGGGAAGGGGGAGAGGGAGGAGGGGGGGGGGGGAGGGAGAGGGGGGGGGAAGAGAGGGAGAGGAGGGAGGAGGGGGGGAGGGGAGGGGAGGGGGAGGGGAGGGGGGGAGGGAGGAGGGGGAGAAGGGGGAGGGGGGGGGGGAGGGAGGAGAGGGGGAGAGGGGGGAGGAGGGGGGGGGAGAGGGGAGGGGGGAGGAAGGGGAGGGGGAGGAGGAGGGGGAGGGAGGGGGAAGGGGGGAGGGAGGGAGGGAGGAGGGGAGAAGGGGGAGGGAGGGGGGGGGGGGGAGGGGGAGAGGGGGAGGAGGGGGAATGGAGGGGGGGGGGGAGGGGAGAAGGAAAAAGGGAAGGGGGGGGGGGGGGGAAAAGGAAGGGGAGGAGGGGGGAAAGGAAGGAGGAAGGGGGGGGGGGGAGGAAGAAGGAGGGGGGGGGGGAAGGGGGGGGGGGGAGGAAGAGGGGGGGAGGAAAGGAAGGGAGGAAGGGGGGGGGAAGGAAGAGAAGGGAGGGAGGGAAGGGAGAAGGAAAAAGGGGGGAGGGAAGGAGGGGAGGGGGAAGAAGGGGGGGGGAGAGGGGGGAAGGAGGGGGGGAAGGGAAGGGGAAGGGGGGGGGGAGGGGGGGGAGGGGGGGGGGAGAGGAGGGGAGGGGGAGGGGGGGGGGGGGGGGAGGGGGGGACCGGGGGGTGGGAAGGGGGAGGGAGGAAGGGGGGAGGAGGGGGGGAGGAGGAGAAGGGGGGGAGGGGGAGATGTCACTTTACAGCGTCACGCGGTGGCCTATTGATGTGCAAATCACTGCTGTTGTCCCACCAGACAAGTCTAGTAGAAATTCACCGGCGTCGGAGAGGTGCAAGGTTTAGTGAACTCTGAGTGCGGCGTCTAACCGTCAACCGTCGTTCGATCGACCATGTGTGTATGTCGCAGGCACCTTTAACCGTTGCGCTATATGCACTTATCAGTAAGTGATATGAGAGTGGACTATTCATCCGGAAAATTGAATGCAACGCAAAAACTTGACCTCAGAAGGAAATTGAACCCGTATTTCACTGTTATCGGGATCGCGTGCTACCACTACCACCAAGGCCATCGCTTTGCGACCATTCTCTCTTTGATTTGAACTACGATACCAACCTTCAACGGGTTTAGCCTGTCTGGTAAGCACATCCTGGTATCAAATTCACTTGAGATGGCTTCTTCTTTCATGCAAAACTTACATTTCTCTGATTTTACTGCTCTCTAGAAATGATATAATGCTAAAATTTCTTTTAATCTTCTTTAAGCCAAACACGAGGTGTTACAATGAATTTTATTTTACAGCTGACGTGTCGGCAGTTCGCCTTCTTCAGAGCCTGGAAAGGTCAAATTCTCCGCAATCCAATAGGCCAAACATTTCCAATTCTCCCTTAGAAAAAATCACCAGACCAAGATTTCAATCGCATCAAGCACAAAATCAACGCTCAACATACTCACCGCTTTTTATATGTGTTCCACCGAATGACTTAAGTGGAGACTACCGGAAGGAAGTCACATAGGCTCGTAATGCACCTTACCCATCAAACAACTGTCTTATATACTGACTCAAATCACGTGTGATAACGAGGCATTCCTCCCTGCGATTCATAGTTGGATTGGTGGTATTAATCCAAAGTGCTTCAAGAAGTTTTCGTGCTAATGTTTTTTGTTCCTGTGCAAGGATGGTGACTTCGATCTCAAAATCAGCTCCGTCTTGTTTCTGTTCTCTATGCGTCCCAAGCGGGGTGTTCCGTCTGTTGAGACGCTTGTCAGCTAGGTGTCCTTCTATGCGGGCACAGAGCGGCCTACCCGTTTCGCCAATATATTTATCGCTACACGCTTTGCAAGAGATTAGGTAGACTGACCTACGCTCGTGCAATCACCGTTTCTGCCGTTAGGACATATTTTACAATCTTTCATTATACAGGGACGGTCATATAAGCGGTTGCGAACTAGTTGGCGTTTTAGAGTAGTCGGTGGTATTTCAACTTTTCAAACAGCGTTTTATAGCAGTACTACTCTCATTTGAAAAGACGAGTTCTCGTTCGGAGGCGTACTATTTCCTCTAAACTAGCCGAGGGGCTACAAATTCGATCCATTAGAAGTGGTTATTTCCCGAGCCAATTTCACGGATTCTACTCTCTGCTCCTCCCCGGTACATACGTTGGCTGCTGTTCGAAACATGTTTTTTTACTAGCGCCTTTTCCGTATGTGAGGGATGAGAGGAGAGGTAGTGAACCAGGATATTTTTACTACTTTGCTTCCGGTACCACTTCGCGATGTAGCCGCTCTCGCTTAAGCTTATTTGCCCGTTCAAGAAGGGAAGCCAATGATCTTTTGGTATCTCACGGTTGAATTTCATCAACTCTGACTGTTCATTTAACAATCTGAAGCAATTATCTAGCTAACTTGAGTGGAACAGGTAACCAAACAGTCATCTATATACCTACAGTAGAGTAATGGCCGGAGATCCATCACTGGTGCTTCCACTTTCGACATAAAGGCAATCGCTAGGCTGGGTGCCAGTCGCTGCCCCATTGCCAGCCCTCTGATTTGTGCGAAATAATTCCCGGACCATCTAAAGATTGAGCAGTTCAGGCACTCTTTTGATAGGACAATGAACTACTCAACAGACAAGCCATACATGTTTACAGCTCCCTGGCGTTATATCAGAAGCTCACACCCCGCTAGGGACGCAAAGAGAACAGAAACACGACGGAGCTGATTTTGAGATCGAAGTCACCATCCTTGCGCAGGAACAAAAAACATCAGCGCGAAAACTTCTTGAAGCACTTTGGATTAATTCCATTAATCCAACAATGAACCGCAGGGAGGAATGCCTCGTTATCACACTTGATTTGCGTTAGTATATAGGACAGTTATTTTGATGGGTAAGGTGCATTACGAGCCTATGTGATCTCCTTCCGGTGGTCTCCACTTGAATCATTCGGTGGAACACATATAAAAAGCGGTGAGTATGTTGAGAGTTGATTTTGTGCTTGATGCGATTGAAATCTAGGTCTGGTGAATTTTCTAAGGAGTGATGGAGGTGTTTGACTGATTGGATTGTGGACAATTTGACCTTTCCAGGCTCTGAAGAAGGCGAACTGCTGAAACGTCAGCTGTCAAATATAGTTTATTGTAACACCTCGTGTTTGACTTAGAGAAGAATATAAGGAATTGTATTGGAGCATGACGACGTTAATAGACAGTCGGTCTAAGGAATTGCTAAAATATTCATTTAAGAAGATTAAAATATGCTTAAAAATTTGACTTCACGAGGGACTTGAAAACAAGTTTCACTCTTATCAGTGATGCGAGCTATCATTACACCATCATGGTTAACGATATGATCTTAAGTTGATCTAATGCTGAAATGTGCCTACCAGACTATACCCGTCAAGTGTTGTAAACAACTTCGATCATTCATATCAAAGAAAGAGTGATCATAAAGAGGTGGCTAGCACGCGCCACCCGCTTCAACCCCCGCTTGAGGTCGGATTTTTGCTCAGACGTGCACAGACCCATCTTTGACCAATTCCGATGTCAATGGAAAGTCGGTCCTGGGGACATCTCATCTCAGTTCGAAAGCTCGAATTACTGAAGGAATAACTATCTAATCAATGCTGCAGGTTAGTTGATTTTTTTCAGAGATAAAGGATAAAGCGCTCGGCGTTTAATAATCCCTGGGGATGCTCCATGCATTTGACCCCATTCGTAAAATAGTTGGAAGTTATTGAATGCATATCTGGCCTTTATATTGACTCACGGTGGCCTATCAATGATGTATCGAGTCAGTGCTGCTTATACTTCCACACAAGTCTGCTCCGATCTTACTGACTCAGGAGAGGTAGAATGCCTGGTGAGCTATAGGCACGGGGTAGAACACTTGACCTTGTGTGCGGCGCACAGCACCTCAAACCTCTGCGCACATGTGCTCTGCAACGGCAGCACTGAATTTTTCAGCACTGCGGCTTCGCGCGACTGATTGCGGTGCATTTATTGGCGGGAATGCATCATTCAAAGATACTTCGTCGCTAAGGTCGTTTATTTCTGGATCGCAGGTTTCCCATCCAGCAGCAATGGATTCCGAATTGATTGGCCAGGCACTGAGTATGAGATCTAGAGAACTCACCATAGAGGAGATGTTACGTTGCCCAAAAGGCGAGACGAAATCGATTGAGGAGTACCGTAAGTGATTTCATCGCTTTTGATTTTTCATTTCCTATGGTTATATTAAATTCTTTCTCCTGATGACATACCTTGACTCGATAATGACGTCTGTTATGGCACCTTCGTAATATGCATTTGAGAAAATGCTTGAAAACATTTATTTATGCACCTATTACACCCGAACAAAGACAAAACTATTGGTTCTCCACCTTCGTCAAACTTTTTGAACCACATATACACCGTGCTATTGCCAACTGCATTTTCCCCCCGAACCAGATTGATGCATTCGCTTGCCACCGTTGCATTTGAACCCAACAACCATTCGTGCATCATCAGCAACTTAATTTGCTCGTTTCTTAACTCCATCTTGAAATAAGTAGATAATTTATGTGCCGATGAATGTGGGAGAAAACGGGCTTTCATGTAAGCCCAAAAACACAAAAAATGGCCAACACTCAAAAATGTTACAAGCATTTCCTCAAAACTTTTCCCCAACCCATTGACAGTTTGGAAGCTAAGACTTGAGGCTTCAGCCCCACGTTGCCGGTTTTTCGAAACACCCCTTTATCACATTGTAACATTCATAATACTTGTTTCATGAAACCATGTGTTTTTTTCTGCTATTATCTCGCTTATATTCCGCTGGGCAAAACTCTTCCTCGGATTGCTAGTACTCAAACTATAGCACAAGCTTCAAAAAACTCAAAAATGTGTTTGATTTCTGAAAAGCTCTTTTGACTATTTGATCTCCTTTGGTCTTTTGATTTGTGCTTTACCTCGCCGGCCAGAGCTCTTTCTTTACATTATTAGTAATCATCTGATAGCGTAATGTTTTCTGTTTGTAGCGATGTGCTTATTTTCTGGAAATACGGTTTAGCAGTGGAAAAAAGATCCAGTTCTACCAGTGGCTGAGCTAGGCGGGACGACCGATATATTGTTATTCAATGGGATTTTTTTTCCGCTTTAGAATAAACCCCAGATTAAACAAATGACTAAGATACTACCAAAATTTCTCTACACATCGATATGCTTTTCGGCCTTCAGTGAACTACACGCATGATAAAATTGGCGAAAAGCGAGGGTGAAACATAATTTTTGATCTGGATGCTACAACGCTATAAAGGGGCGTTCTGAAAACCGGCAACGTGGGGTGTAGCCTCAAGTCTCAGCTTTCGAGTAATTACTAACACGCTTATGCAAAGATTCTCTCCAGCAAATCAGATCGGTTTTCACTTGTACCCTTCTAATCAGAAAGAATCACACAAATATTTTTGGCACTTTATTGATCCATCTTCACAGTGTTTTTTCTACCTGTTCGGATCCCAGTACTCCTAGCGTTCAGTTCGTTTTCTCGTCTTCTTGTTAAACGTTGTAGAATAGTGACTAAGCTCGTCTCCTTCCAATCTCGAGAATAGCCTGATTAGCACTACTATAACATAACTACTTTTTTACTTAAGCGCTTATAGCTATCGTCTGAAGGTATGAATATACCCAGTGATGTGGAGTGATGAGCAGAACGTTTTGTGTTACGTGGGACTCGAACGCACATCTGTCTCTATTCCGGAGGGCGAGATCCAGCCCGTTGCACTACCAACGCCTGTTTTGACACCACTCTTTCTGTCTTACGACTCATCTTTCTGTTAATGCTTAATGACATAAAAGATATCGGACGCTAGACAAAATTCATTCCCGCATTTTAACCTTTTCAAGGGGAGGGGCGTGTCACCGTTTTGCACCAGCAGATCTCCAGTTTTGCTATCACTTTTCAAACATTATTGGATTCAAGCCACAACATTATACCACTACTAACAATAGTTTGGAATTCTTGATGACTACATACAACCATCATCTGCCAACGTGATTGGGTTAGACCGTCAGTTTATCTAGTGAATATTTATTTTTCTTTCTCTTATTTGTGCGCTATAGAGGCGGTTTGATGTTACAAATATATCTTTAATAATGTTAAGTGAGAAAGCGCATGTGGCCCAATGGTTAGAAGTGCTCTACGCCGCACACAAGGTTAGTGGTTCGACCTTGCACTTATGGTTCACCAAGCCACCCATTATTCCGGGGTTGATGTGTTGGTCCAAGACTTGCCTAGGAGGATAAGCAGCATAGACTCGATATAACGAGAGGCCATTGCGAATCACTGTAAAGGAAGGATATACACTCAATCACCTCAACGAAGTTAAAAATTGAAGATCAATGCATGGCGAAGCCCTCGAGGATTGATGAACATCGACAACTTGATCCTTTTCTATAATGTTGAGCGATATGCAAAACTCTGGTCGTCGGACGGGATTCGAACCCGCATTTCGTTCTATCCGGGAACGCGTGCTCTAACTCGTTTCTTGATCATCCAATGCCCAATATCTATCAGCGTTACTGGGTTCAATGTCGATACCAACTACCCGTGCCCTACCGACAGAAAGAGTGGTGTCAAAACAGGCGTTGGTAGTGCAACGGGCTGGATCTCGCCCTCCGGAATAGAGACAGATGTGCGTTCGAGTCCCACGTAACACAAAACGTTCTGCTCATCACTCCACATCACTGGGTATATTCATACCTTCAGACGATAGCTATAAGCGCTTAAGTAAAAAAGTAGTTATGTTATAGTAGTGCTAATCAGGCTATTCTCGAGATTGGAAGGAGACGAGCTTAGTCACTATTCTACAACGTTTAACAAGAAGACGAGAAAACGAACTGAACGCTAGGAGTACTGGGATCCGAACAGGTAGAAAAAACACTGTGAAGATGGATCAATAAAGTGCCAAAAATATTTGTGTGATTCTTTCTGATTAGAAGGGTACAAGTGAAAACCGATCTGATTTGCTGGAGAGAATCTTTGCATAAGCGTGTTAGTAATTACTCGAAAGCTGAGACTTGAGGCTACACCCCACGTTGCCGGTTTTCAGAACGCCCCTTTATAGCGTTGTAGCATCCAGATCAAAAATTATGTTTCACCCTCGCTTTTCGCCAATTTTATCATGCGTGTAGTTCACTGAAGGCCGAAAAGCATATCGATGTGTAGAGAAATTTTGGTAGTATCTTAGTCATTTGTTTAATCTGGGGTTTATTCTAAAGCGGAAAAAAAATCCCATTGAATAACAATATATCGGTCGTCCCGCCTAGCTCAGCCACTGGTAGAACTGGATCTTTTTTCCACTGCTAAACCGTATTTCCAGAAAATAAGCACATCGCTACAAACAGAAAACATTACGCTATCAGATGATTACTAATAATGTAAAGAAAGAGCTCTGGCCGGCGAGGTAAAGCACAAATCAAAAGACCAAAGGAGATCAAATAGTCAAAAGAGCTTTTCAGAAATCAAACACATTTTTGAGTTTTTTGAAGCTTGTGCTATAGTTTGAGTACTAGCAATCCGAGGAAGAGTTTTGCCCAGCGGAATATAAGCGAGATAATAGCAGAAAAAAACACATGGTTTCATGAAACAAGTATTATGAATGTTACAATGTGATAAAGGGGTGTTTCGAAAAACCGGCAACGTGGGGCTGAAGCCTCAAGTCTTAGCTTCCAAACTGTCAATGGGTTGGGGAAAAGTTTTGAGGAAATGCTTGTAACATTTTTGAGTGTTGGCCATTTTTTGTGTTTTTGGGCTTACATGAAAGCCCGTTTTCTCCCACATTCATCGGCACATAAATTATCTACTTATTTCAAGATGGAGTTAAGAAACGAGCAAATTAAGTTGCTGATGATGCACGAATGGTTGTTGGGTTCAAATGCAACGGTGGCAAGCGAATGCATCAATCTGGTTCGGGGGGAAAATGCAGTTGGCAATAGCACGGTGTATATGTGGTTCAAAAAGTTTGACGAAGGTGGAGAACCAATAGTTTTGTCTTTGTTCGGGTGTAATAGGTGCATAAATAAATGTTTTCAAGCATTTTCTCAAATGCATATTACGAAGGTGCCATAACAGACGTCATTATCGAGTCAAGGTATGTCATCAGGCGAAAGAATTTAATATAACCATAGGAAATGAAAAATCAAAAGCGATGAAATCACTTACGGTACTCCTCAATCGATTTCGTCTCGCCTTTTGGGCAACGTAACATCTCCTCCATGGTGAGTTCTCTAGATCTCATACTCAGTGCCTGGCCAATCAATTCGGAATCCATTGCTGCTGGATGGGAAACCTGCGATCCAAAAATAAACGACCTTAGCGACGATTTTTTTTTGAATGATGGATTCTTGCCAATAAATGCACCGTGACCGGTCGCGCGAAGCCGCAGTGCGGAAAAACTCAGTGGTGCCGCTGCAGAGCGCATGTGCGCAGCGGTTGGAGTGCTGTGCGTCGCACACAAGGTCAAGTGTTCGATCTCGCGCTTATAGCTCACCAAGCATTCTATCCCTCCGGGATCGGTAAGATCGTAGCAGATTGTCTGGAAGTATAAGAGCACTGACTCGATACATCATTGATAGGCCACCGTGAGTCAATATAAAGGCCAGATATGCATTCAATCACTTCCAGCTATTTTACGAATGTGGTCAAATGCATGGCGCATCTTCCAGCTATTATTAAACGTCAAGCGCTTTAACCTTTATCCCTGAAGAAATCAACTAACCTTCAGCATTGATTAGATAGTTATTCCTTCAGTAATTTGAGCTTTCGAATTGAGATGAGATGTTCTCAGGACCGACTTTCCATTGACTTCGGCATTGGCTAAAGAGGGGCTTGTGCACTGGTCTGAGCAAAAATCCGACCTCAAGCGGGAGTTGAAGCGGGTGGCGCATGCTGGCCACCTCTTTATGATCACTCTTCCTTTGATATGAATCATCGAAGGTGCTTACAACCCTTGACGGGTATAGTTTGGTAAGCACATTTCAGCGTTAGATCAACTTAAGATAATGTCGTTGACCATGATGGTATAATGGTAGCTCGCATCACCGATAAGAGTGAAACATGGGTTCAAGTCCCGAGTGAAGTCAAATTTTTACGCATCCTTCAATCTTCTTAAATGGATTTCAGCATTATATTATTTTTAGAGAGCAGTGAAATCAGAGAAATGTAAGTTTTGCATAAAAGAAGATGCCATCTCAAGTGGATTTGATTCCAGCATGTGCTTACCAGACAAGCTAAACCCGATAAAGGTTGGCGTCTTGGTTCAAATCAAAGAAAGAATGGTCGCAAAGCGATGGCCTTGGTGGTGGTGGTAGCAGGCGATCCCGATAACAGTGAAACACGGGTTCAACTCTCTTCTGAGGTCAAGTTGTTGCGTTGCATTTAATTTCCCAGATGAATAGTGCACTCTCAAATCACTTACTGATGAGTGCGTATAGCGCAACGGTTAAAGTTGCCTGCGACACACACACATGGTCGATCGAACGACGGTTGATGGTTAGACACCGCACTCAGGGTTCACTAAACCTTGCATCTCTCCGAAGCCGGTGAATTTCTACTAGGCTTGTCTGGACGGACAGCAGCAGTGATTTGTACATCAATAGGCCACCATAAGTCGCTGTAAAGTGCAGACAAGCAATGAAGTCGAATGCATGGGAATTTCCGACAGACTTCAATGACCCGTGACACGGTTTGGATGTGATTTGCGAAATCCTTATCGCATTCCTGCTTACCTAGCTGGTTGCGCCTCATCCGAGGTCTTCGCGAGAGCTGATAGGATTGAAAACATTAGACTGCCTGTTAGTGATAAGGTGGAGAGCTGGTTGTGATTTTTTTCAATTAGATGTTGAGATAACAATGAAACATTTTGAGATTTTTCTCTTTACTGATCGTATTCTGGAAAACAATTTGAAAGTCAGTACCGCAAGTTCGATAAAGAATGAATTAAAGTGGCAAAATCGGCACGTATGACACCATTTACAAGGTTGAGAAAAAAGTTTCTCTACACCTCACAAAAGACCCAAATGTTATGTTTTTTCACACTGCATCGTTTATTGCAAATTCATGGGATCATCTCAGAAATATATCTCTGAGAAACTCTCACGGCAACGCTAGTTATAGTGCATCAAATTTGATTTACTCTTCGGATATCAGATGGTGACGATGTACATAGTTGAGATTCGAGTTTTGATACGGCGAAAAAGTCATAGTCTACTTTTGACTGGATTTTGAAGGTGTCCTGCATTAGAACTTTTTCGTAATGGTCGCGCCTTCAATGCCGAACTCCACTGTGAGCAGCTCGACCAAAGGTACCCCACATTGAGTCAGAGAAAGCGCGCTATTCTAGCCATTCAATGCCAGATCTGCCATTTAATGCTAAATCCCACACCACAAAGAATACTAAGGAAAAGTTTGACGAACTGGAGAGAGTCGAGGTCTTGTCGCGTTTAGCCTACAGTCCAGATGCTGCGCCGTCCGATTTCAGGTCTTTTCAACTTATTGTAACCGTCGACGTCGAATTGACATATTTGACTGAGTTGAAGAGGCATGTCAAGAATTTTTTCATTGCAAAAAATGCTGGTTCATTATCTCTCTTCACACTCCTCACATACAAAAGTGGTATCTGTAAGAAACGTGTTCCGAACAGCAGCTGATTCGGTGTGGTTCAGCAAATAGCCATTTCCAATGCTACGGAAATATAGCTTTTGAAGTAGGTTTAGAGAAAAAACACGTCGCGAAACGATATTCCAGCAAAAGTAAATTTTGGTAATGTTGCCATTTTGCTCAAGCAAATTAAGTGCAGCTATCACACGCTGTTCAAAATGGACAAACTCATAGAACTTGGTAACGGCAATTGAAATACAACCGATTCCCTGAACAGTCAGCTAGTTTGCGTCCGCTTATATGGCCGCCAGTGTAAGTCATAAGGGTGCATAATATGCTCTAGCGGTAAAGGAGATGACTACATTAGTGCCAATATAGTCTACCTAATCTCTTGTAGAATGTGAGCAACAGCTACATCGGCAAAGCGTATAGGTCACTCTGCGTCAGCATAAAAAACCCAGTCGGCAGGCTTGAAGCTCAAAGTGCGTCATAAAAACTCGCATGTGACAAGACATGACGGTAAGGACTTTGAAGGACACGTCGTCTTCTTTAAAGAGAAGTATGAAATCTCAACGTATACGATTTCGGAAGCATTTAGGAAGAGCGCAATAAACTCAGGCATGTTTCGCAGGGAGGAATGCCTTGTAATCACACATGATATGGTACAGTGATTAGTTTGTTGCACTGATATAGGAGATGTATTCGCAATCCACGTAATCTCTGTGGGGTTGGTCCCCACTTGCACAACTCAATTGAAGACTCTCAGAAGGCAGTAAGTAGGTTAGGTTGTTTTACCCTCTATACGACGAAAATTTGGGTCTGGTGTTTTTTTTGTGCAACAGAAATGGAGGTGTTTGACTGACTGGGTTGTGAGTAACCTAATTATTACAGGTTCTGAAGAAGGTCTGTGACTTTTTGAAAACTGATGAGGTTGACTAATAGCCGATTTTGAGAACTGTTAAGTGTTTTTCAAAAGGATGTGAAAATTCATTGCCAAGAAGTATAATGATATGGAGAACTCCAGATATGTGAAAATCGCTGATGAAAAGTGATATAAAGCATATTTAGCTTTAAGCAGTGCTTTATGTTGGCTTAACGATCTATCAACCCGGTGTTTTTATTCTCGCAGACTTATTTTATCAAACACGGAAACATGAAGGGCTTGACGTGTCCGTGAGTTGGAAACGATCTAAGAATCTCAAACATCTGATTGCACATCACGTCCATTAACTGCGCTATGAATGTTAATTCCATGCCATACTTATAAAGTGTAGATCGATAAATAGATCTATTTGAACACAAAGTTCGAAGCTTGGAAAAGTATGTAGTAGCGCTAGCTAGACATAATAGTTGTTTTGAAAAATCAAGATCTGGAACAATTATAGCAGTTAATGATTTTTATGCAAACAAAACTGACTCAACTCATCATCCAATATTTGGAGATTGATATGACCGAACATAACTTTTGGAGCAGAGTAGTCCAACATGTCAGCTGCTCATTGTCCTTTTCAAAAATTTCTAACAAATACTACCAAGCCTTAGTCCGTAATGCCCAAACTCTATATATGAAGCAAGCTTATGAGCAAAATTGATAGATTATTTAAAAAGTTTGGCAAACTTATCTGGCTAAATTCCAAGCGCAGAGCTTCTACAAACAAATAAACACAATTACAATATAGCAAAGGTAATTAAAAGATCTTGTGAATTATTAGTTCTTCTTATGAGTTTTGGCACCAAAGTAATAAACACCAAATTTATTAATAAGAAGTATTGGAATTTGCTCATCAACACTATTTAGAGTATGCTCCATCAGGCTTAACAAATTTCTGCCATCTCCCGGCAACAAATCAATATCACTCTGTGCAAAAATTTATGAGCTATCTTTTGGTACCAAAGTTGTCCGTATTTGCCGCAATATGGCCGCTCAACAAAGCCTCTATCGCAATTCGTTGGTTTACGAGTATGAATTGAGAGGTGATACACAGATTGCCTTCTAAATCATCAACCGTGCAAAGGTTCAAGGATCAGTGTCCACGTGAACAGTGTCTCGATTCTCTGCTGGTTTGCCGCACTGTCGTCCTGCTTTACGAAGCAAAGCTGCATGCCGTCTAATCAGTAAAGTGGAAATTGACCGAAATGGAGCTCGAAGTTATTTGATCATCCGCCGTAGATTCTGTTTGTCACCGTACGACTACCATCTCTTACGGTTGTTGGAACACTTCCTGAGAAGAAGTTACAAATGAACTGCGTCGAGGATAGACGTCTCTCTTTTTTTAATGCAGGTATGACGATTTTTATGAACGCAGTGATCATTTGTCGCCTGAAAGGTGGCAGAAATGTGTTCAGGCTACTCGCGCTTACTGTGAATAGTGTGGTTGAAATTTCAATTACTTCTGACTAGTGATTTTAGTGCTCATTGCCCTAGTGCCGAGACTTGTGAGAAGACCTCATAACAGTTAAAGCTGTGGTGAAGTTTTTGAAACAACTAAAAGTCATAATGTCCTTCTAATGTCATCTAACTTCTGGAACAATTGATGCAGAAATTCAAACTAGGAAATTTTCCACAGGGTAATTAGCTAGAGTTTACTTTGTTCGCCATAAAAAAAAACATTTATCATCTCTTTCATGTGAGGACACGTATTGTAGAAGATTTGATTGAGAAAGGATCGCTGTGGAACAAGACAGACATAGTAGTGAAATGATTGCAATGAAGGGTAATAATTAACTAGAAAAGTGCTGAGCGTAAGAGGAACAAAGGAATAGCAAAGGAATAGCTGTTTGCAAAGAAATAGCAATATGTATAGCAGAAACTCCATTCTGCAAGCCTACTAATTAACTAGGAAGGATTTGAAATAGAAACACATAAGTAAACAAGAAGCACTACAAAATTCTTTGTAAGACCTTGCACGCATTGCTCTTGATTGTTTCTAAAAAAATTGCTCTATGTATATGTTCTCTGATTACTGTTGCTTTTCTAGAACAAAAGGACATGGTTCAACAAGTCCACCAATATTTTTGGATCAAATTTCAAGCTATCTTCTTATGAAAATTTTTACGTTCTCTCATAACACTTCCTAGGTGTTTCGGTGTAAATGTTGACTGCTGTCCCCTCCCCCTCACCTTGATGCCCCTTCAACCAGATGCCGATTTTCTTGATAATTCTCCAAGAGCCATCACAATTAGAATTCCATAGAAATCCTTGTGTCCAATAACATAAAAAGAAAGTTCTCTAAATGGTTATGAAGTAAGAAATTCAGCTCATGGCTTCATTCTTGCAAAGTCGTTAAATCTGTACACTCAGTAATGATCCGAGACGACGTGGTTGATTCAATCTTTGCACCACTTTGCTTGTCATAGTTTAAACTTTGCGAGCAAAGTTTCAGAGCTTGTAGAACGGAGCAATGAGAAAAGTTTGTACTGAACTGTCCCATAAATCCTCTCGCATTTTGGCGCTTTTATTAATGAAGGTGCTAATTATTCAAAAAAAAAATCAAGCAATGAAAAATTTAATCACCATTATGGCTAATGATATGCGCAATTGCTGAGCAGAGATTGAGTGCATTCGTCCCAGAAAGAACGAGGTCGACGATTGAAGAAGGCGGTGAGATTACTTTGGAGCTGCTTGTAGTCATAGGATTTATTCTCCCATAGAGGTTGCTTTAGAGTGCAGAAGAGATGATAAACCGACGAAGCAATATCACGTCTGTGCGGTGGATTTAATAGTATGATTCAGTCCACTTTATTCAGAACGTGGCGAATCGACTTTGTAATGCATCGCGTCGAGCGTTATCTTGAACAAGAGCGTCACTGAGTCGTTTGAACGCTTTTCTCGCACTACTGCGACCATAATTTGGAGTTTTTCCCTTAGATGTCGGTATCCGTTTTGTTCCCATCGCCGAGCACTTCCCAAAACAGCATGTCTTCACACTCTCAGAAAGCAAGAACATAGTCTACCGAGCATGGAACTTTGGTTTTGGTTGTGCGACGGATGTTCACCGCTCAACAGGCGATAGGCGTAGAGCGTGATGTTCTCGTGTGTGAACTAGGACTCATTACCAATGTTGATCGACTTAAAAAGGTCTTGTCTTTGCGGCCACAGCAGAAGACTTTCGCAGGTGGTCACGCCTGGTCAATGCCGGTGTCCATCGACATTTAATCCTTTCGGGGGGCCCTGGCTTTTTATCAGCACGCGCAGTGCAGATTGCTTCCCATGCACGTTTTTTTGTGATTTAACTAGGGTTTTTCCCCGCTCTGAAAGATGATCTAGGGTTTCTTGTGATAGTTATATACTTTGAGATTTTCTACACACACTCGTAAGTTTCTGTCCAGATGTAATATTTATATTTGATTTAAAAAATGTCTTTAAATACACAATCACACTGATGCTGACATTCAGTCAATTGCAATAGATTGTACAAAGAATGTAATGGTACATGTTGGCCGGAACTGATCTTTAGCATAAACTGCTGATGATCATGCTTTTCATATTGATTGTTGTTTTATTTCTGGAGAGCTTAAAAAATTGGGTCAGAAATATTCAAGTTCTCCAGAAAAGTGCTTTACAAGCTAGTGATTGTGGGATCTATGAAGACTTTTTACGACTAGGTACTTGAAGCCACACTATACAATGCTCTTGAAGGCATACACTGAAGAAAATGTTTTCAATCTATTGCCTATTGTCAGAAAGTAAGAAGTAAGAAATGGACACACGATGTCTTTCTAGTGGTGTGGCCTTCGTCTTGCTATTGTAGAAGGCCTCTAGTCAAATATCAGTGTTTTCTAATTTTTTCAGCTTAAATATTTCACTATACAATTACCAAAACCCATTATGAAGTTCAGGCGTTGGGCTGCTCACTCAGAGCGCATAATGCGATTTTAATTCTCTTAAAACAGCGCACTAAAAGAGTTTAAAAAAAACAAATTCGCTTTCGGAACTTACACTTTCCGAGCTATCGTACGATTGTTGGAAATTTATTGGAAAGCCAGATATAAATGATAGCGAGGAGTGTAAAGCACTCCGAAGGCGAAACGCATTTTTGTCACCGTTTTTACAGTGCTTCTTAACGTTTATATGCCATTCAATTTGGAAAGTAAGTTCATATTTAGAATGGCCGTTTTCCAAACTATCGAATGACTGCTGAAGTTTCCTTGGTGAGCATTTGTTGGGTAAAAAAAGCACGCAAACAAGAGTGGCATTACGAGCCTATGTAATCTCCTTCCGGTGGTCTTCACTTGAATCAATTGGTGGAACACATATAAAAAGGTGCTCTGAAGAATGCGAACTGCCGAAACGTCAGCTGTCAAATAAAGTTTATTGGAACA
Organism: Parelaphostrongylus tenuis; assembly: GCA_019055375.1. Classification (NCBI taxonomy): domain Eukaryota; kingdom Metazoa; phylum Nematoda; class Chromadorea; order Rhabditida; family Metastrongylidae; genus Parelaphostrongylus; species Parelaphostrongylus tenuis. Next base: position 18,667 of record JAHQIW010006288.1, read on the forward strand.
CCTCGTGTTTGCCTCAAAGAAGGATATAAGAAATTGCGAACAAGAGTGTAAATCACACTGTGCACACCAAGGAAGAAAACGCAATGTTCTCATAGTTGCTACACCTCACCAGAAAAGCGATTTCAATTTCTAAGCATGCCTACAAAACCGCAATTTTCTTAGCTATCGAATGACTACTTGAAGTTTAATGAGAAGTTTGTATTCGATGAGAAAACCACGAAAATGCGCGTGTACGTGGGTGAGTGGTACATGTGGTCCTGAAAGGCTGAAATAGGTTAAAGGATGAAGGATGAAGCTTTTGGCGTCGAACAACCTCTAAGGTATGCGCCATGCATTGGCCTTTGATTCTTGACCTTTCTTGAGGAGACCAAGTGCCTATTTGGCTTACCGCTGTATCGAGTCAGTGCTGCTTATCCTCTCAGACAAGCTTAAGACCAGTCTGGTGTCAATTTATCAATCCTGTAAGGATGGACGTCTTGGTGAGCTCTGAGAGCAAGATTGAACCATCAACTTGAGAGGCAAAACACTCCTATCCACTGCGCCACATGTGTTCCTCATCGATTTACAAAGCATTGTAACAGCAAAACTGGTTAATTAATTTGGAGAGAAACGGTTTGGAAGATCGAAACTGTGTGACAGGACGTGTAATAAATTACAAAAACTCATTGAAGGAAAGAACGTATAACAGTTAGAGAGACTTGAAAAATCTTTCAAGGAACTAACAAATGTCTATAAACACGTGTTACTTTCGCCACATCATCAGCCATTGTAGTCCTACGTGGAGTTCTGTCTGCGTTGTTGTACTCCAGGGTCTCTTTTCGTCGAGATAACCTCATGATAACTACAGAGGACTTTTGAACAAACAAGAATTAAGTATGCAGAATTACAGCAAAAATTCTATTTTATACACCACTTCCACATTCTGCTGTTTTAATATAGTTTTTGTCGAATAAGAAAAAGTTTTCTGCAACGTTTGAGTGGATTAGACATGCAGCGTTCGCTTACCCAAGATTGGATCCCATCTGCAATTCAAAAAAAAGCAAAGAAATTTGCCCTTCTCTCTGCCTCTTGCGGTCGTTTTTGAAAAATTAGGTTGAAAAAAGACGCCATGTGCTTAAAAGCTGTCGATTGCATCCTTCTAATTGGTATCAAGTCTCTCATAAAACTCTAACACACTGGTAAGTTCTCATAAAAAAGCCTATAAAGTGGCAATCTCTTTGTTTTTGAATTTTCTGCGACCTCGCTTTGAATCCAATGCAGTCTGATAGAATGTTTTGAGCCTTCAATTTTATGCGTTAAATTTTCAAGCACGGTCTCAGAGAAGATGGTTGGAGTGTATTGTTACATATGCCCCATAACAGCCGTGCGCCATGCAATTGACATTCAGTCACTTTGAAAGAAGGCAGCATCAAGTGACTTCACTTGACCTGGAATGATACTTCTTTGGTTCGATTCTTCAATAACGTTATAGTAGGGATGAGCCGAATGGCATGTCCGAAACGTCCGTTTAGCAAGGCTTAAAACATCCTAGCAGCCTATGAACTGAATTATTTGGAACATGAAGTTAACATATGAGCACAGAGAACTTTCCTCTCGATAAGCTTACATTAAAATGCGTTTCTTCGTGGTTTTCAAGGGAGTAGGAAAAAATGGAGAATACTTACACGCTAAAGAGACAAATGGAGATTCTCCTGGCGTTTCTCCATTTCCTCAACACTTGGTGACAAACAGCTAAGTTTGTAATAAAATATGTTACATTGGCTTCTGAGATTGCAACGGTTACGTAGAAATAGAAAGAAAGGAGCAAGAAAAAACAATCTGCGAGCTGTTTATTCACCATGATAAACGTTGCAATAACACATTCATCGGTTTTTAGTGATGGCATCTCATTTATGATAGAACTAGTGAGACGACAAAAAGATTAATTCCTCTCAAGCATATACACATTAGAGTTTGCCTCATGCACTTTGCTTCTAAATTGTTGATCATCGCTGGACTACAGGGGTGGTCAAAACGGACGACGAATGTGGCATCGAACTTGTTGATTAAAGGCGATAATAATCACCCTGAAATTGAGCGATGAAAGCAGCGTAAGAATGACTAGGAAAATAGTTAAGTGCAAACGTATACATGCAATTCAGACACTTTATTGATCCGCCTTCACAAGTTTCTTTTATTTCACTGTGCGTATCACACAAATCCTAGCATTCAATTTATTGTCTTGTCTATACTTCGTAACCTATTAAGTGAGTCTGCTTGTAGTGTGGAAAATAGCCTAACCGTGGTGTTTTATACGGCGCTGTTGTTGACTGCTGGAGAATGTTGAGAAGTGAGGCTCGGATCCACGCCAGCCGCGACAAACATCACATCCTCTTAGACACAGCCCCCCCCCACCCCCTCCCCTTCCCTCCCCACCCGTCTCCACCGCAAAAGGAACTTGTTAAGAAAAGCGTTTAGGAGTTCTTGCATGAGAATTATGAAATCTGGACAGTCACAATTATCCTTAAGATATTCATAGAAGAAAATGGATAAGGCAGAGATGCACAGCAGAACCAATGCATCGAATACTGTTTTATCTGACTAAAGAGTTTGAACGATATATATAATGTCATCGTTTGCATGATCTATGAATCATACTGGTCTTATTCACCTTTCACTCTAACTGATGCAGCAATATCACACTTTTTTGAAAGGTTTTTGTGTCTCTTTTTTGATTATCAGCGGCTACAAGGTCAAGCCATATTGCATGGAAGGTCTTAAACTGACCATTAGCATAAGTTTTATCTAGGTATCACTAAAGGTAAAAGAGTGTAGGAGATCCCACCATTATGTATAGACTTACCAATAAGCATATGGGGTAATATTTGATGTAGCTTTACTAACATTTCAGCGTCACTGATAACATCAAAGAGTTGAATGAAGTGGATACACATAGAGAATGGCTTTATTCACTCGGTATGACGACCACGAAGATTTGATTAGTAAGAGACAGCTGGCATGGGCACGCTCTTGTGCTTATTGCCTTTATCATTTCTTGGTTGGTTGTTCATTTCCTTTTCTTCGACTTATCGTTGCACAGCAAACTATGGACTCTGAGGTTTTCGAGAAAGCAGTGTTGTTCACATGTCACCGTTTGAAATGGTTATTTAGGGAACCAATACACAAAGGACCTTTGCATGAAAAAGTTGCTAGTTTTGTCACAAGCATAAGTCGTTGAGTACACACTTATTTACATAATTGGCGCTATATGTAAGCTACTTTCCTCTATAAAAAAGCTCTGATTTTTTTGCTCAATCTCAAAAAACACACTGCTCCAGCGTGATGCACACTCCAAATCAGTGTGGTCACACAAAATCGAGTAGATCTCTCTGTGGAATGCAGTGGAATTGAGTGGAAACAGATGATAGTTAGTGAAAAGAGTAACATTGTGCATATTAACCAAAAGAAGGCAAATTTTGCAAATTTCTCTTCGAAAGAAAAAATATAAAAACCGACGGTTTTGCGTTATGGTAACGATGCAATCATTGGCAATATTTAATCTTACCAAAATGCATCATAAGTATAAATAAATTATCTAGAACAAACAAAATCCAACCCAATTTCATCTTTATTGTTACTCAATGCCGATTTGTGCACGAAAGATCAATTTTGTTGAGGGTGATGGGTATTGGCACTGATAGGTTGTCGTAATGACTGGAAGAAAGGCGAAACAAGAGCCTAGGTCCGTGTAGTGGATAGCACGTGAGCACTTAGAAAAGGTTATCGCGTGTGTTCGAAGCTTAACTGCGTTCTGGGTTTTGCATATATCTAGATATTCTTGCGGCTCGATTTTGATAAGGTGCCTTCAAAGCAAATATGCAGTAAATAAATTCTCAAGCATCACTAAATATTTTCCTCTCCGTAAAGTATGGAGTCTCTGAAGATAATTATGAACTATTGGTTTTTCATTCCGTTGGAAGACACAGAGCGAGCCATCATAGACTACGTGGAGTGTCTACTAAAAGGTATAAGCAGTCAAAAGGTGCTCAAAACACTGTGTACTTCTGCTTTGAACATAGATATAGAACGTGACTGTTCACTTTACTTCATACTATCTCCATTAGGAATTCTCTGCTCTACCTGGATTGGCTGTGTGCTCCATATACAAGCTCGTGCACTCACTGACAAGTGTATTGTGGTGTTATTGCGTGTTGAATTTGACAAGCTAATCCTAAGAACACCATGGCGGTAAACCGTATTTAAAAAAACAATAACAATGAAGGATCTTATATGAAAATTGTTGTGTATTTCTACTTTTCTCAGCAGAAGAGACCAATGAGAGCTATAACGAGTACAAATGAGGGAAAAAAGGCAGAAACAATATAATATATATATATATATATATATTATATATACATACATATGTATATCTTTATTTATTTATTTACTTATTTATTTTATTTACGTATGCACATACACATGTGTACAAATATAAGCATATCTATATAGGTATAAAGGATTAATCTCTCTGCATGGTTCTCCTTTGAGAGATGTGTCATTAATTCGTCCTCCAATTTTTTAACTTCGTGTTGAAATGATGGAATGCATAACTGGCCTCTACTATGACACGCGGTCGCCTCCCGATGTATCGAGCCAGCACTGCTTATCTTTCCGCAGAAATCTAAGACCAGTATGGTACGATTACCGACCCTGGAAGGATAGATGGCTTGGTGAGCCATGAGGCGCAAGAATGACCATCGACCCGTGCGCAGCGCAGTGCACCTATAACCACTGCATCAGATGCTCACACATGTATGTCAATTATTATTTGAGCAGGATTGAATATAAAATACAAAATTCGCAAATACAATTGTATTGCTTTATAAAAAGTTGAATTATGAAGATCACTTATACATTCTTCAGACGTTTTTCAATGCACTATGCAGTTTACAATTAAACAGGCAGAGCTGTATACTCCGTTTGCAGACCAGCAAAGCGCTTAGAAGAGAGAAATACAAATTTGTAGCCGTAGATTGTCATGTACATCCACCAGCAGTAGTGATCGCAGCAAACCATGCAATGCAATGAAGGATTAAGTCGGAACTGTGAGCGAATTTTTGAAACTGCATAATTTATAGTCAGACCTAAGTAAAAGACGTAAATCTTTTCTGAAGCAAGCCACTCAGCCATACTTTTTACCAATACTCCCGTACCAGATTTCCTGAACGAATTTAGACTCTTTTCTGGTTGAATTGATCATGATCTAGCAGTCAAGACCACGGAGTCTTCTTCATTTACTTTAAATGCAATCAGTGTGAGAGTAATTTTACTCTAAATTTGCAGAAAAATGCAATGAAAGTGCCGGTGGGCCGCTACCAAATATTGCGATCCTGTATTTCATGACCAGCTTTCATCGTGGGTACTTTTCGGTTATAAGGGAACAAATATATATTCGACCTCATATGCTGCACAAGAAGTTTTCCTAGGAGTGTTAGTAATCATTTGAAAGCTAGATTTTTGTCTAGCGCAAAACGTGGCCGGTTTTTCAATATGTCCCTTTCAAGACTGTAGCATCCAGAAAAAATTCTCTTCCATACCAGCCGTGCGCCTTTATTTCTACACTACGTATAATTCGTTTCAGAAGGCGGAAGCATGTCAACGTGTAGAGAAAGCCTTTGTGGTATCTCAATCATTTCTTTAATCTGGAGTTTTTTTCAAAGCGAAAAGGAAGTTCCCAACTAAGTAACAACATGTCTGACTACTCACCGATCTTTACACTCGCACCTCGCCCGAACGCCAAGCAAACTCGCCGAGAATGTGAAACTCGATTTTATTTTTCCTGCTAGACTGTGTTTCCAAAAAGCGGCACAGCGTTGGAATCGCTGATACTTATGCTTCGAATGATTACTAATAGTCTGAAGAAAGAGCTCTGCATGGACAGGTGTAAAGCACGAATCTTTTCTTCCTTCGACAGCGTTATCAAAAGCGTTTCTTAAAAACAATTTTTTAACGTGCGTCAATACTTGTGCTATCGAAAGAGTACTAATGCCTTTAAAGAAGGACCTTTGTCCAGCGAAACATAAGCGAGATAAGAATAAAAAACACATGGGCTTGTGAAACATATTTTTACTATGGCTTTTACAGAGTTAAGAAGGCCGTTTTGTAAAATAACGACCATGCTACAATCTTAGCTTTCGAGTGATTATTAACATTTGTATGCGAACTTTCTGCCAGCAAATGAGTTCGAAAATTCATCGAAAAGCCTTCAGACAAAGGCGACGCTGAAAAAAATTGTGTTACTATACTTACCGAGCGCATTTTCGTTATTTCTCCACTGTTTCGAAGAGATTTGTAAGTTTTTTTTTATTGGAAATGTAGACAAGATGTTGTTTCATTATGTTGTGGGCTTAGGCTTTTCATTTAGATCTGTCAGATAAACTCGCCTACTTAATTTCAGCTTAACGAGCTTAATATCTGTGCGCGAAAAGCATATGAACAAGCACAAAACACTCAGAACTTTACATTTTGTCCACATGCTTTATGGAACAATAAAAAAACTTAAATCAAATAACATAATTGCGTCTTGATGTGTGAATCATGCTGAAAGATTGATCAGTCCGCGTTGTCGACTTACAGTCACCACACTCTAGCCGACAAGCAATACGCGACGTGTTTTGAAGCTTGAATTGATTTGTCTGCTAGGAGCAAAACAATCCTTTCGGAAAATAAGTACGTTGAAAGCAGAAACTTGCGATATCGAATGGTCAGTGATACTCTTAGAAAAGATCTGTGCCCAAGGAACATCACGCGTGTGTGAAGCACAAATCTATTTTCTTTGCTGCAGCGCTGCACATAGGTCATTTTGTAAATAAGTGTATTTCTAAAATCTCTGGGAATTTATGCTATCCAATATCCTGAATAGCCTGGGAAAAGAGCTTTTTAGGAATATGAGCACGATATTGCACAAAGCTCGTAAAAAATAATTCTATTCCGGTCTCCACAGCGCTGCTAAAAGGCCTCTAACAAAAATAAACAGATTCTTGATAATCAATAGTATTTTTAATGCCTTTTGCATTGTTATGATGTTTTCTATATACCCTAAAAGGAATTGAGTGGTGAGCAAAAACGCGGCCTCAGGCGGGTATCGAATCCTCGTTTTATCCATCTGGGACGCGCGCTCTACCACTACACCACCTAGGCACGTTTGCCCGACCACTCATTCTTCAACCATCTCAATGTTAGCTTGTCAGCCGCCACCCTTGACAGGTAAGCTGATAACAATGCGAAATGCATTAAAAATACTATCTAATATTGATATTATTGATTAGAATAGCTGTCAGCTCAACTGGGTTTATAAAGCAAAATAGCATACCCGACCAAACCTTTTAACGAAAAATTGTTACTCCAAGTAAGAATTTTAATTCCAAATTACCGCTTTGTATCATCAAGAAAGACACTGCGTTTAGTTTTTCCAAAGCCGAATATGAAGGCAGGAGACTCGTGGAACTCATTTAAAAAGCACGTTACCAGTTGTCCTCTACTTCTTCACAATATCTCCAATGCTCTTTGTAAGTTCATAGAGCATTTCATCCCCCTACATCTGAAGACACTCAATAGTCAATGCTGACTAAGCTACATTTAGCCAGTGTAGTCTAAAATACATTATCTATTATAACTGAGCACTGTCTCAAAGTAGTGCATACAAACCGAATCATAGCGTAAGATATCTGCGAACACTGACTTCAGATCCATGAAATTCAGTGCTGAGTAATTACGACACTATCATTAATAGTCACATCCAGTTTCTGCAAGCTAATATCGCTCCGCTCAAAGCGCTCTCATTGCGTGAATGTTCGATAGTTGATATTCAACTTTAGAATCGCTATATTTCTCGAGCGTTTTCGCTATCATGGAGATGCCCATATAAATTCTTTCAAAAGTTCTTTTTGCTAGACGGAGACAAAAGAGTGATCGACTCCATTTAGCCAAGCATGAATTTTTCGTATGGAGTGGTAGTAAGCATTTGAAAGATCAAATCTCTGACTAAAGCTGTAAGTGACCGGCTTTCAATGCACCTTTTCATAACGCTGTAAAAGTCCCAAAATAAAATTGTTTTTACACCCTCCCGCACGTTTTCAGTTTTATCACGCGTATAATTCGCTGCAGAACACAAAAGCATATTAACGTCTAGGGAAAAGTTTGTGCATATATGAGTCGTTTATCTAGATTTCTTTCGAAGAGGAAAAATATTTCAGTTAAAGACGAGTGCTTCCCTTATGTCTGACACTCTTATTGCCATCTATCGATAGCACCCGCCTCCCAAACCATAGATTAGCGCGGTAAACATGCTCGCTGAATATTTTCAATATTGTACACTGCAGTGATTACGCCTTTCCCTGAAAATAAGCACGGCGTTGAAATCATTAAAACTTACGCTATAGAGTGTTTACTAACAACCTGAAGGAAGAGCTCAGTCCGGTGAGATTCAGCAGAAATCTTTCCTTTTTCCTTCGTCGCTAGTCAAATGAGCTTCTCCAAAGGGCAAGCATATTTTTGAGCTTTCCGAGACTCTGCTATCGAAAGAGCACTGGTTAGACTAAAGACAGAGGTACTGTCTAGCGAAATATAAGCGAAATGAGAAAAAAACGCGTGCTCATGTGAAACATAATTTTTACTTTGGATTTTACATCGCTATAGAAGAGGTTATAAAAACCAGCCACGTAGAGCTGTAGTCAGGGGTTCAACCTTTCGAAATGTCCTACTAATACTAGTATGAAAGTTCTTTTCCAGCAATTTAGATCAAATATTCATTAGTCGCCGCCTAGCAGAATAGAATCGTTTCATGACTATTGCCCCTACATAGTTTTTCTACTACATCGTTGTCGGTAATGTGCAAGACTCCAGTGAAGAACACTCTGACGAGAGACGTCATACATAGCTAAACATTTGGTTTGTCAGATAATCAAAGTTTTCCATTGCTTAGCTGGCATAACAAAGAGCTTATTAAAACTAGTAATACACTATAAAGCAACTTTATTAGGTTTCAAGCAGAATCAGTCGATAATTTATATGTACTATTAAGCTGAACAAAGTGGTATAAAACATATGTGACGAGAACTCATATTCGCTGCAGTGCTCGGTTGATCAAATACTTCTACAAC
>JAHQIW010006289.1:0-36972 GCA_019055375.1 Parelaphostrongylus tenuis
GTTGCTGGTACCCGCTCGAGTCACTCGACGATCAACGGGACGACAGGTGATACAGGTGACAGGTGATATGTTAGACGGCGATAAATGAATATTCGACTTCATTCGCTGGGCAAGAAGTTTTCATAGAAGCGATAGTAATCATTCGAAAGCTCAAATCTCTGGCTAGAGCCGTACGTGCACCGTTTTCTAAAAGATCTCTTCATAACGCTGTAGCATTCGAATCAAATTCTTTTCCACACCCTCCGCGTGCCTTCATTTTTCCCCCACGTAGAATCCGCTAGAAGCACGAAAAGCCTATGAACGTGTAGAGAAAATGTCATACTACCTGAGTTAGCCGTTTCATCGGGAGTTTCTTTGAAAGCGGAGAAAATATTCCTATTTGAAAACAAGTTGCACCCCACATATCTAATCCGTCAGAGCGTCGGTCGACCGCCCCGCCTTCCACATTGTGAGTTGACCGGTAGGCGACCTCGCCAAATATGTGAAGCTCAATCTTATTTCCCCTGCTACAGTGCAGTGAAACGTTATTTCCAGAAAGTAAGCACAGTGTTGAAATCAGTGAAACTTATGCTATCGAATGATCACCAATAATTTGAAGAAAGAGCTCTGCTAAGCGGTGTAAAACACAAAATTTTTTTTTCCTGTAGACTTTATCAAAAGACCTTTTCTAAAGAACAAACAAATTTTTGAGTTCTTCGAAATTCGTGCTATCGAAACAGTACTAGCAGACTAAGGAAGAATTTCTGTCCATCGAAATATGAGCGAGATAAGAAAAGAAAGCGCGTGTGAAGCATGATTTTGTTTCAAATTTTACCGCGTTCGAAAAGGGTGTTCTGATTAATCGGCCACGTTCGGTTCTAGCTAGAGTTATTAGCTTTCGATAGTTAGCCAGAGATCTAAGCTTTCGACAGACCAGCACTCTAGAGGAAAAGTCTTGTTTGGCGAATGAAGTCGAAAATTCATTTGTCGCCGTCTAACATATAAATGGTGAATTGACTTTTGTTGTTTCCTACACAAATCAAATAATAAGCATCGTCATTGAGAATTAGGTTCTGTGAGTTAAAAATCACTTAGACTAATTGTAATTGCAGAATCGCTTCAAAGGGAACGGCGGTCCCACGTCTGGTAAGGAGAGATCGACAGCGTACTAAGGGCGTGCTCAAATTTTGAGGCGGATTCTAAAGAATTAATTTCGGATGTTTTCTAATCAGGTCTGAAGAATTGTACTCCCTCCAAAGAATATGGCAGATTTCATAACTTTCGAGGGAGCAAGATCTATTGGATACATGCCCACAGATATGTATTACTAACCAATGGCTTTGGTATTTTTTTCTTCTGTGTTGTTATGCCTCTTCTTTCAATTTGACAATTTTTTACAGCAAAATCGTTGCTTCGAATACCTCTGGCTTTGATGCATTGATGCATCTCGTCGTAGTTGGGTCATTTTCATCGTCTCTAATGTGATTTTCTGGACGTCTGAAAAAGGACTTTCATCCTGTGCTATTTTTGAAACGCTTCATACAGAAAAACTGTTACAATCCGAGCCTATTCAGCATTATGATTTTTTTCTTAAGCTAATAGCACATCGACTGATAAAAATCCTGGACGAAGGCTACTGTAGCAAGTAGTAGACAGTCACCCTCCAAGATATTCGATTCAGTAACGTTACTGTTGTTCTACGTTTTTTTTATATTCGACTGAAGGCTTACTTTTGGAAGACTAGTTAAGATTTTCCGGTTGAATTATGAGTTGATATTGGATTTTATCCTGTCGTAGTTGACATATTGACTTTTTAGTGATTAACGTAATTCCTTACATCTTCGACTTCGTCTGTATAGATAGATCTTTGGAAAATTCCTGTATGTCAGCATAGCCGATGGCGGTGTACATATTCACTGTTCCATCTTGAATCATTCTTGAGCCACTATCATATGGCTGTATGACGCTCGCTGCCAGTTGTGCAACACCACCCGAGACTGCTGTAGGCAACTCAGATCTGAAATTTTTGTGTAATTGCCAATACACAAATTTATGCGCGAAACAGAGTCATGGCCAAATTTTGTTGTCAACAATGAGAAAGTGTTGGAAAATATGCTTGTTTCCAGAATAAATATACGTTTAATGATAGATTTTGCAAGAGATTGTAGCTAAAATGGCGAACACAGACAATTTTGCGATTTTTCCATAAGTAGAGTAGTTAAAGAATTGCGAATATGATAGGTCTACAGAAGTAATCTTACTCTATAGACCTAAGAGTGTAAACTATTTTTACAAAGGTCCTCTTGGAAATGATGCAATCACTATTTTTTTAGATTTCAACGCAAGCCGGGATTTCTAGACGTTAGCAGCATAGTGGAATGCAATCGTGTCCATATTTAGGGAATCGCATGTTCAATCTCCTTGGTGTTCGAGATAGAACCTGTGAAAAAAGTGTAGCATCTAAGCTCTAAAAATCGGACTTTATTGCTGAAGAGTGGGACGAACTTGAATAGCATACAGGGATGTAAACTCCAATGGTTTCTTATTGAAATAAACAAAGTTCAAAGATATAGTTATTTCCAGGCACATGTATTGAAGTCAGTGCGTCTCATCTCTCATCTCTTGATAATAGGTAAAGTGTGGTACCTTTGCTAGATGTATGTGTGTTCTGCCTTAAATGTACTAAATATTAAACCTCAATTATGGTTGCTAGTCACAACTATACCACTTTTTAGTGGTTCTCTACTTATTGCCTGAATTATCTGTTATCCTGCTCATCATCAACTAAATCGAGGTGGTAGCAGTAGCCTCTTTTTGTACTTGCTGCACGCGAGAACTCTATAGGGTGGGGAGAAGGGGAACAACGAAAGTAAATGACGGTTTAGAAGTCTAACACTTCATAGTCTTCGGGTGAATACCCTTGTTCTACTTGAATCTGAGAAGACCTTCGCTTAGGACTCTTAGTGTCTTTCGAAAGTTTACCGCTGTGCTTATTTATTGAAAGCTAATCCAAAGCACGTAGGAAGAGATAGCCGAGCGGCTAATGGTGTGTAGTCCATCAGAAGGCAACGTGTCGGTTTCACCTCTTTCTTAAACGCTCTCTACTATTAGTTTACGTGATTTTGCTTTAGCCTAGCTATCTTCATAATTGCAAAAAGAATCGACGCGACGACCGGCATTCCACGAGCATTATTAAGCGAACGAAGTGCTCGAACAGCAGCGAAAACAATACGCGAAATGTTCGCAGGCCCTTATGGACGATGTATGCGAGAAAACGCATCAAATGCAAGTGCTGGAATTAGCACAATAGATGCGGGTGGAGAACAAATAAAGAGCGAGGTGGAAATTGGAAGAAGGAGATTTACTGACTATGGAGAACATCTTGCACGCCTGCTTGAAGTGTTTCATAGATATGGAAGACAATACGAAAGGGAATTGTGAAGAGTGAGGATACGTTCGAGCTCTTGATAGAAGACCTCAATCAACCAACATAAGCGGAACACCACACTCACCTTCGTGGCTCACCAGTCCTAACAAAATTCTGCTATGCACTTGGTACGTCGATCGACACTTGAAAAATAAAGCTTATTCTGCACGCCACTCACAAGGCGTTTGAACAGCTCATATTATTGGAAATGAACGCATGTGGCGCAGAGCTTAAGGTGTTCTGCGTCGCCCCAGATGTAGATGGTTTTGTCTCGCTTTCGTAGCTCAGAAAGTCTTTAATTCCTCCGAGCTCGATGATTTGGCACCGACTTGTCTGCAAGCATATACAGCACTGACTTGATACATCAGTAGGCCACCGTGAGTCATTGTAAAGGCTAGACATGCATTCAATGACGCCAAACGATGATAAAATTGACAAAGAATACATGGCGCATGCATCAGAGATTGATCAACGTTGAGCGCTCTATCCCTTATTCTTTTGTCATTTCTATTGCGCCCTGCGATTCATGAGAAAACTTATCAACATGAGGTACAGATTAGTCGGTCATATAACAAGGATAGGCGAAAGATGGACTTGAAGAACAATGGTTGACACTGCAAAAGGGCTTGGACTTCGTCTAGAACAGCCTCTCTAATTGATTTACAGTTTATTGATTATCTACAATATGCCGAGCACGTTTATAGCTAAAATAAGCCAGCCGTATTCACATGTGCAGAAGCTTCAAAGATTTTGAACTGATATAAGTATCTGTCTCCATCAAATCACAGCCACAGACGACGAGTGGAACGTAACGAAGCAAATGAATATGTGCTAGACTCTCGGATAGATGGTGGGTCGCTCGAATTTTCCATCACTAAGGAAATTGTAATCCAATTCGGCCTCTAGAAATCATCCCTCTAATCCACTATTGTCTTGCAATGAGCACCAGTTTTCTAGTTCCTCATGTGTGAGAGATCATTACGTGAAAAAAATTTGGGGAGCCTGATGAGATCCGAACATTCTTATCCTTTGGTGTAGCCTAGTAGAAATTTGTTGCTACACTTCAGACACTCAGTGATTCACGGGATCAGAGGTGTCGTGGGGTTATAGGTAACTCCCTCAATATGGATATTATAGCCGTGAGCTTCACTGAATGCCCAGATTTAGCAAATGTTTAGGCTTAATTTTGAGTTCGATTGATTGAAATGTGCCAGAAGTTTGAATTCTCACTTGCTCTCATCTCTGGCTAGAATTGGCCCCAACAATAGGTGATTGAATACGGGTGACGAGAACGACAGAGGATAAGCCATAGACGTCAGCTTTGCGACGTTCGTTAGTGTATTCTGGGTGTTACGATAGGCAACTGAAAAGTAGCGAATGATGCATTTATGTCCTAATGATGTGAAAATGTGCCCAAAAAACTAACGCGTTAAAAGCACCGACGCATGTTTCTGTTTTTGTTGTTTGACGTGGTACTGTTTTTGCAGCAGGCGAAGATCGTTCCATGTCAACCGACGTCTTCTTAAACGAGCATGACCTGAAATGCATTTGTCAAGGACACTTTAAGACCATTTATTCTGAGACGATAAGAGGTTGGTAGTAGCAGTAGTAGTAGGCGAAGCGGTAACAGTAGTAGCATTTCAATGGCCGACGTTTGGGCGACTTCGTCTTCTTCTGAGCGTAGACGGACAATGGATGCTACTGTTCCTATGTTTAGTGAATTGTTAATGTCTTTCAGCGTCCCCAGGTCATGTCCAAAGTTCAAACAGAGGAAAACGTCATATCTCGCGTCATAGTCAAGTAATCGCCATTCAAAATCACTTTTCGCTTTTTACTCTTTATCAAAAACGCTTCAGAAGTCTTCCACATTTCATATTGATCTGACCCAGGGATGAATAAACGGCATCGATAATTCATCGAAATAAAAGGTCTAGTCCAATACAACATACGCCAGACCCTGACGCAACAGAATTCTCTGGAAACGCCAGCAATCTAAGTGCTACTACTACTACTCCTACTTTTACCAGCCTCGCATCGGCTGGGAAGTATGCTCTTTGGAGTCATATGTACATACTATTAATGCCGAGGATAACACAAAGTTGGTTACAAATATCAGAAACACCTTGCTTAGATTAAATCAGCTGGTAAATATGCATATAAATTCATCTTGTCCGCAAACTAAGTAATGTTTTGTGTGTGGATGAATTCTTTTTAACTCATTTTATCGATATTCATTGCTATTACTATCAATTTTTGATGCTCACTATTTCATTTTAGAAACTATAGAACCTCCAAAAGTAAAAAACTTCGGAGGATGAAAAAATTTCTATGTTTTTATTCTCCGTTGTCCTCTTCCTATCTCTTCTTTTTCCTCCTATTTCTCTTTTTCTTCCTCTTTCTATTTTTCTTCCTTTTTTACTATCATTTCAGTTATTTCCCGTGGTTTACAGCCAAATGCTACGATGTCGTCATCTCATGGCTAGGTAAATTGCTCAATTTAAGTACGTAACCCTTTGGGTAGTGCTTGGCACATTTCGTACCAGGCAGCGCGGCGTTGCGTCGCGTGTCGGGACGGATTTGCACTGGCGCGCGCCTTACTGGAAATAAGAGAATTTTTTCAGTAAATTAAGGGATTACGGGCATTATAACCCAGAATTGTAAAGTATCGCTTGAGACACTTTTATGAATTTTTCTATGTTTTGACCAGAAGGCCACAACCTATAAAAAGGAACTTGATTCCAGCTTCATTAAAATAATAATAGGTACTTTTCCGTTATCTGCACATATCTTCAACCCTTTCGGAGTAACGCGTTTTGTGCTTCTTTTCTAGAGTTCCAGTAGTCATTTGATAGTTTAGATCAACAAAATTAATATTGTACTTCAGCTCTAGAATGCCTTTTCAGCGCGCTATAGCAGTAAAGATAAAACATGTTTTGCAATAGGGGCGTTTTCGCGCGTATCTCTGCTATTTAGTGGGAAATTTTTTCACCGTTTTGTATAAGTTCCAGGTTTTTTGTTTCGTAACTGCATAAGAAACTCGTTCTATCGTCCTATAGGATTAGGTCTCTCATTTTTCTAGTGCCAGTTAAACCCACTTTTAGGCCTAAACTTAAGCAACCTAAGCTTATGCGCGAAAAGCATTTGAACTTGTGGAGAAAATCTTGTAGTACCAGAGCCATATCTTTTGTTTAAAGTTTTCTTTGAAGGTAAATAAAAAATTGTACGGCACTTGTCAAACGCGGTGTGCGATCAATCAACCGCGCAATCGATACACAGAATTCACACACCCATAGTCGATAAGAAATGCGCGCCAACTACAAAACCAAATATTTTTTAGCTGCTACAGCGCAATGAAAAATTGCTGTGGTACTTTCCGTTATGTGCCCCGTTTCGACCGCTCTATGGAGATGAGCCTCGTGAATTTTTTCAAAAGTTTTAGAAGCGTCCGAAAGCTTGAATTGCAAAAATTTCGCTGCTGCATTTTCGAATGTGCGTAGCAGCCAAAAGAAAATTGGGCTTTGTACTCGGCGGACTCTTTCTCTGGTTTGTGGATGGACGGGATTCGCAACATTGACACAAAGCTACCGTACTTTTTGCATTATGACGGATATTTGAGAAACCCAATCTTTTTTGGCTGCTATTGCACATCAGAGAGTCTTTGTTGAGAAATAAGTCAATTATTGATATCGTTGAGATTAAAATTATCGGATAACTGTTAAAAGTGTAAGGGGAAAGTTTTTTTTAGCGAAAAAATGCTCGACTGTGAAATATGATTCTAACTTTACTGTTATAGCACATCAAAAACGCCATTCAAGAAATAAAGTACACCGTTAAAATTCCCGAGAATGAAGCTATCGAATGGCTACTGAAACTTGAAAAAAAGTCGGAAAACGCAATTATCCAAGAGATCGAGGGAGGGTGCTGAACACGAAAATAATCCAAATTTGCAAAATCCAAGTTTCTTTGGCTGCTACAGCGCACTAAGAAGTCCTTTTCTAACAGAGTATGTTACTGAAGTTATTTGAACTATAGAATGATTCCTCAGAGTCTAAGAAAAAAGCTGTGTTCGCGTAAAATGCTTTAATGTGAAATATATTTTCATTTTTACTGTTAGAGCGCATCAAGCACGCCATTTTAGAAAAAAAAAAGTGCACCGTTGAAAGTCCCTATCGAATGAATACTGAAATTTGCAAAAAAAATCAGAAAGTGCGTTCTTTTGAGAGGTCGAAGGTGTGTTTATGTTACAAAAATGTTCCGAATTTAAGAAATTCAATTTCCTTAAAGCTGCTACGGCGAATTAAAAAGTTCTTTTCAAAAACAATGCACACCAGTGGAATTGTGAAGATTTCCGCTATCGAATGATCGCTAAAAGTCTGAGAAAAAAGTTGTGTTCTTCAAAAAAGGCTTGAACTTGAACGAAATTCTCGTCTAATATAACAGTGCAATGTAGAGGCTACTTCAAGAATAAAGTATACCGTTGAAATTTTCATAACTTGAGTTATTGAATGACTACTAAAACCCTGAGCCTAGGTAAAACACGCATCTTTCCTGAAGGGGTCGAAATAGCTAGCGGATAACGGAAACACATCGTTGTTTACAACCATGAAGTACATCATTGAAATCGTGAAGATTTAAGCTATAGACTTATTGCTAAAATTTAGTAGAGAGTTATGTTCAACGAAAAAAGCGCCGAAGCGCGCCCGAGTGTGGAGCGGAACTTTATTTTTGATGCCACAGCGCATCAAGAGAGCTTCTTTAAAAATGAAACACAACCTTAAAATTTTGAAATTTGAGCTATCGGCTGGCTACTCCAGAAAACAGAAAACACGTTGTTATCAAGGGGCTGAAATGTGTTCAAATAAGGTAAAAGACATAATTCGTTCCAGTTTAATTAAATAACACCTTTGGTTTTTGAACTTTACAATATCTTTCTACTAACCAAAGAGACAACATCTTTAAAGTACATTATTTCAACTTCACAGCGAATTTTTTGGTAACATAAAGGAATTACCATTCTAGACAGACTATATTGTTACGAAAAGGTTGACTAAATAACTGGATAGATTTCTGGACAGATATTTTTTTTACGAAAAGGGCTCCTACATGTCTCAAAACTTCACTCTTTTTCAATATAGAAGCCACATCAATGGGACAAGAGCACATTCCCAATTACAACATTTGTTTCGATAATCATACAAAATTTTGACTCGGAAACACATTTCTGTAATGTAGGACTTTTATTAAAATTTCAAATCAAGGGGTCTTAATTATGTGGTCGGAGCATGCCTTGATGGAGTAGCAATCATTACTTGGAGGTGTTCCTTTCTAAAAAGGACAAGTATTTCTGACACCGATCTATTATTTGTATTCTCAAACATTTATTCCGCAATCAACAATCGAAATATCAGTATCGCTCAACAACAATTTACCTCTATTCACACGTTATCACCGGCCAACAATCAGCCCTTGTTGCATATAAATTACACTTCTAACAATCAACAGTCAGTACATCTCGCTTTTCCACTAGGGTATTAGAGTCATTCAATAGCTACAAATATGGAGGTTTTAGCACTGAGTTTGGTCTCAAAGCTTGTTCATAGTTCCAAAAGAAATGAAAAAGAAAATATAGCCTAATTTGAGGGTAGTCAGCCCGTTGTCCATATTTCACAACGGGGTTTGTATGCATTTATTTGCTATTACATGGTGAGAACAGTTCAGCGTCACGCATAGTTAGCACTTACCAAGGAGATTCCTGTCAAGGTATCTTTAACAGCAGCAACGCTCATGACTCCCAACAATCCGTATTTTTCATTAACGAAATGGCATCCTCAAGAAATGAATATATCTCAGTATAGCATAGTGAGGCAGGTGTTTTTTTTTTGAATCATTGCGTCTGGTGTTTAAGAAGTTCTTTGCCTTCGTCACGAATCCCGTTGAGTACTGGTCAGAACGATTGTCCCTGACACTTAAGAATGCCGTGTTAGGGCGTTTCCGTGTAAATTAGAGGGACTCAGTCCCTTCTTCACAGGGAATACGCAAGCTCGTTTTCTTCAATAATGTTGTTGAGGTAATTTTTGAACAGATGCATCGTTTTTAACTAACAATTTCCTATTGCATTCGATATTACGTTTAAATCTTGAGGGACTGGTAGGACCTCTTGAGTACGCGCTTGAATGTCGGCTCTTTTGGTCGTGCTTCGAATTGTCGGCGAAATGCATGTGATTCATGATCCTCAAAAATCTATCTTCGGAATGATACCGAATCCCAAACGAGCATATCCGAACTCCAAATGAACAATTCAACGCAGTTTTAGACGTGGCACGGTCGGTGATGAATACAGAACCGATATGTCGTCATCGCTTCAACGACGGTGCTTCCCTAATCTGCGTTCTTCTGCTCTCCATAGCAATTTTTTCCACATTCAGCTCTTAAATATCGATTATGAATATTCCTTGTAAGTAGTCTGGCTCCTTGTATGTGAACATTACGTTGCTTGAAAACCATTCATAAAACACGTTGTCATTCATCAAAATGCAGGATGCTGGATGACAACACTTTCCTTGACCTCTCACCGATCATCTCTTAAGCCTTCAAATTATACTTATTTCCATCGTCGAAATCACTACCACAGAGACAGAATCTATGACAAATTCATTATTTCCCATGCTGTCATCGGCTTCGTCAGCGAGCTCCTTTCGTCACTGTTCTACCACTGCGATCGAGCAGCTTTGCTAAGTTTTCATATGCAGGCATGACAAAACCATCCGACCTAAATATTCTCATTGACGCTTATTTCTTCTTACAACTTCTACGATTAGGAGCCTTACAATGGTCTGGAATTGTCTGACCCCCTTTGTTTGAAAGTAAGTGGATTATATACATCGGGAGCTGATGGCGGACAGAAGGTCTCTGAGGTCTTTGACTGATGGGCGCTGCAAGCGGCTGTAGATGGTATAGAAACTTTCGCGCGGCTTTGTTGCTATGTTATCATTTTTTCGGCTTAGAACGGCCAAAGCGCACTACCGACTACTCAGACGCGACACTCGTTAGTCACGTCAAGCGATTGCGTTCCTGTTCTTTCTCTCGTATCACTCAGGCACTCCGCGGTTCAGGCATTAGCCACTCGGAGCCAACAGATTCAGTGCGTGGTCGTGATCGTCGGTAGCACACTGTCGCTATCCAGTGTCACGCCTTTGCCGTTGATTGTTGGATTCCCGTTCACATGTAGGGCTATGCTGTGAAGTAGGAGCACTTACCACACTGGCGAAGCATGCCATAATGGATCATGCGTGGCTCGCCACTGGGGGCAAGGTATTCAGTCCCATATTTGCCTGCCCCTCACTGCGCTAAGCTACTTGAGATGCACGTCAAACCCCATGGCCTTCGTGTAACAATGTGCCTACTGGATGCCACCTCCGATGAAAACCATGGAGCACGCATCTCAACATTACGTGCTCCGCCCTCCACGCACAACCTTGACTTTATACGGTCCTTGAATTAGGCTTGAATCGCTGACTCACCATTGACGCTGCCTTCTTTATCGTTCTTCGCTGTTCTCTGCCGTGTTTCATTTACCTTTACCAAAAATGTGTTTATCATAAACGAATCCGTTCCCAACTCATTTGTCGTATAAAGTCTTTGCCACTCTTAAGCTCGTTACGTAAGGTCTGATCCTTGTCACTTGAAAAGTCCGCGCATCTCCACATTTTGCCATTATGTAACCTCGCATCTTTATTGGACACATAACTGTTGTAATTTTGATATTGTAAAACTTATATTCATATATTGTTCGCTATGCTGGACTAATCATTGTTCGTATGAAGCGATATTCACTGTTCGCGGTAATAGCGTCGATAAGATCCGCGTGGCCAAAAATCGAATTATCGGCATATACTAATCGATCTACAATACGCAGGGCGAGCTGGCTACCGGCAGACCATAGAGTCACAACCCAAGCATTCGACAAGCGAATCTCTACAAATTGGTACATGAACTAAATTGATCACACCCACTGAAAGCACTGTACATTTCCGGTGCATTGACCGCACCGCCCAAAACCACTGAATTGTTGTAGATGGCCCCACGGGAGTCCTTTCGCAAGGTAGTAATTAGCCCTTTTGGGACCGTGAATCTACGCTCCTTGCGCATCTGTCAGCACTGGACGGCCTGCTCCACCTCCTCTACATCTCTAACTCTCAGCGTACCGCGTCTAACAATGGCGCGCTGTGGATTAGAGATACGGGGGATCGAGCAGACCGTCAGCGTTGGGAGCTAGAGATGCAGAGGCTGTGAGTCCACCGTTTTTGAAAGGGTTCAAATAAGTGCATGATATCAGGGCAGAAATCAACTAAAGAAATTAACAATCAATGCAATCGACTATTTTGTGGCCGCGCTCAAGAACAGTATAATCTGACAGTGCATGTATTCTCAGCTTTTCATTGGGTCTGTTATGGGCACTTATACAGTGCAAGACAAGTGCTTCGGCCTCGTAGCCTCGTCAGACGTACGGTGCCTTCTCGTTTAGTTAGTTCCTCGGGAAATTTACCCCTGTATAGAGGAAGCGACGGCAAATTTTTGACGGTCAGCATACGGTGAAACAATCAACAAGAGGAACTGACTGATCGAAAAGGCACCATGCAGCTGACGAGTTGACGTGTCTTGCACTGCATAAGTGCCCATAGCAGACTCACGATAAGCTTAAAATACACTATCATTATAAGATTATAAAAAATCTAAGAAAATGAATTTTATGGAAGTTCCAGCTCCTAGAGCACATCAATATTTCAAAAATCGCTTACAGTTATCGGAGAAGTGGCATCTGATACACCGAAGAACACCATTTTTGACAGACTGTTCATTGTGTTGAACTTTTCAATCACTATGATGACGTCAGAATATTATTTTATATAAGAAAAATCAAAACTGAAAGATCTATGTCGCAATGTTTGATTTCAAAAGTATAAAATGATAGTATTACTAATTATTTGATGATGTGCTCATTGCAGTAATAGTCAGAGGTATATCGTTCTTGTTCTAGGACACAAATGAAAAATATGACTGAAATATTGAGCTCTAGAAAGGGATGACTAGTTTTCCCTTGAGAATGCGACATTCTAGAAAAGGACTGACGTTGTTGCTAAACCGAACTATTTATGATGTTCTATCAAATGCTGACAAGTAAATCCCCCACAGTCGCGATAAAATTCTAAATTTTATTGGAAAGCCTACCACATTGCCATTGTAGCGCGCCGCAATCGCCGCGCGAGAACCTGGTTTTGTACGGGTTAATATGATCTACTGACATCATTGCGCTGATACACATGGTCGTAGGCTTAAAAAAAGAAAAGCGCATTCTTGATGTTTACGAACTTCGCTGGGATTGTGCCAGGCATTCAACTTCATTCGTACCATCGTAGAAGTGATTGAATGCAATTTGGCCCATATAAAAGATTTCACTTGCCTACAATCTATCTTGTCAATATTGCTATCCTTTCGGACAAGTCATGCACAAATTTACTGGCTACGTTTTGATCTATATGTACTGTGGAATTGAGCAATTAACCATGTACATGACAGAGTACCTCAAACTACTACGCTACATGTGAGCATTATTTAATAGTAATCGTAGAGTAAATTCTAATTTCCATTGTAGGCTTTTCGAACTAACGAACACGATATGCATGCCGATTCTTCATCAGAAGGGTCGTCGTACAGAATGCTGCTGACACTCTTTCGAAATGACTTATTTGGCATAGAGAGCGGTTGAATGTTCCATGTATGCTTTTCGCGAAGCTCTGCCAGTCCAGGATACGGAAACTCCTCCATTGAGTGAATTACCTGGATCAATAAATTTATATTAATCAGTAGTAAGTATACATCACTACAATATGATTAAGTAGAATTTGCTATAATTTATAGTCAATTCAAGTCTACTGTGTTGAGAGACTGGCGAAAAAGATTAACTGTACAGAAACAAGAAAAGTGGACGTTTTTCCAACTCTGTCGATTTGCGTTATGTATGTTAGAGTTGAAATTACATTCAAATCTTACTAATCTTCTAGAATTCTCCGAGAATTTAGAATCTAGAGTCATTTCCAGGAGAAGTCCAGTGATACAAGCTTTTGCTTACTTGATTACTAATTCGAGAAGTGGAGTCTACACAGGCATTACATCAGGATCCTGCAGTTATTGCTAAAATCATTGCTATCTTAACACTGCGTCAGCGTGAGCTCTTTTGAAGGGTTAAGGATTGAAGTTGTCGGATTTTATCAATCTCTTGGGGATGCTCCGAGAATTTGATTTTTCTCTAAGTACCTTAAAGGTAATTGGATGCGTTTCTGCCACTTGCAATGACTAGCGTTCGCCTACCGATGTATCAAGCCAATGCTGCTATTCACCGTGGCAAGTATGGTACCAATTTTTCAACCACGAAAGTATGGTAAGCTCGATGAATTTCGGACTCGGGATCGACCCAAAGACCACGTTTGTATCGCAGGGCATCCGTGACCAATGCCCCACGCGCACCTCGTGAATTCTCCAGAAGTCAAAAGAAATAATAATAATGATCGATTTCAACAGAACATATCTCCCATCTCATAACGATATCATCTGTTCCAGTAAGAAACATTGGAGTCTATGGAATTTCATCAACACGGGAAAAGGTCTCCCTTTCTATCGCAATGTCTCTAATTTTCGGCAGGCCAGTGTAGTCCTGTTCTGTTTCGCTCGTATTTTGGGCTAATTTTCTGTGAAAGAAGTCAAGGAAATAGACAGTATTTCGTCTAGTAAGACGTTATGATGTTTCCCCCCCCCCCCCCCCCCCATTAACATCTTCGAGATAGGAGCTGCCGTTCTTCCGTTGCAATTTTTAGAAACTCAAATTTCATTATTGACTCGTTGAATAATTCGTTTATAAACGATCTGAATTTGAAAAGATGTCGGTGGAAAGTTGTTTGCGCGATTGATGCAAATGAGTAAAGTTTTTTCTAGTTGACACTATAATTTTTACCTTTCCTTCGAGTGCTTTATTAAGACCACGCTCAAATTTCAATAGATCCTTTCATTATTATTTGAGCCAACATGTCATGTGGTCTGGTAAAGGCTCTTGTACAGCCCGAGACACGTGTTTCGTCCTTACAGACTCATCAGCCGGGCAGAACCCGTCGTCTGTCGATCTTTTCATAGTCAGTTCTCTTGGGAGCGTCACACTCCTCATATATAGTTATCGACGACCTACGTTACTTAGATAGAGTGTAAAACGTAGGTCGTCGATAACTATATATGAGGAGTGTGACGCTCCCAAGAGAACTGACTATGAAAAGATCGACAGACGACGGGTTCTGCCCGGCTGATGAGTCTGTAAGGACGAAACACGTGTCTCGGGCTGTACAAGAGCCTTTACCAGACCACTATAGTTTTTTTTAGTTTTATAGTTTTTTAGATCAAGAAATTAACGTCAGTCGTCGAAAAACTAGCCTCGCGGCAGAAGGGTGAAAAGAGTGAAAAGGTGATTGAGAAAAGAGATGAGAAAGCAAACATAACGGCTTTATGTGAATGCCGTCATAAGATTCATTTACCAACCTTTTTTGGAAACGAGCTCTCAAGACTTGATATGTTTCAAGCCAGTCTCTCGCATGTTCATGTATTAAGATCCATGGGTACTCTCCGTCATGCAACCCTGTCCTTCTCTCTCTTCAGGCTCGTAGCATCTTCCTCATCAGAAACACTGTCAGCCTTATCCAGTGAATACAAAAGAGAGGATTGCTATGAATCCGAGTACTTAAAGAAACTAATTACTTAGATACTTAGATAATCCGTCTTCACTAGTTGTGCGGACCCCAGCACCTATTCCAAGTGGTATATTGCTGTTCGCACTAATGGCAATCCTTGAATTCCTTATGCATCCTTGCTAGGGCTTCATCAGGTCTTCATGATGTTGTTTCCAAGGATGGGTTTTGGCGACGAATTTTCGGCCGGGCTTCCTACTAGTCGATTCGAAAATGGTGTTAGACGAAAATCAAAAGCAGAAGTAGGAAAGAAAATAAATCGACTGCTCACGGATGATGAAGAAGCCGAAATCCGAAGAAACTAATCAGAACCAAATCAACATATGTAAAAACTATAGCAATTTGAGTACACCTGTAGCGGTGAAATCATCGACTGCATGCATAAATATCATAATACTGTTACTCATATAACACTGTGCAATGAAAATAATGCCACGCAGATTTACAAAAACAACGAAAACAACTTAAAGAACTGATGTACTTGTAGAAATCCTACAATTGATAAGTGTGTCTCTTCGATCAGGATTCCCCGTTTGTAAAACACCACAGAATGTATTGAGAAATCTATATGAAATATTCATTTTTACTTCTTTTTTAGAGTTAAAATGTTATAAACATACATAAGATATAGAATGGTATGTAATACGTTCACCCCCACGCAAGAGTTGGGCCCTCCTTTCATGTTACGATAGCTATATCCAAGAAAGAATGATTGCAAAGCTGGCCACGATGGTGTAGTGGTAGCACGCGCCCTCGATAGGGATGGAATGGGAGTTCAGCTCCCGCCTCGGTCGAGTATTACTCAATATCGAGTACCACTACATGCTCTTAGATGTATTAGTAAACCTTAGTGTCACGGCGTCCATACTGATAAGATTTCCAGCTTGACAAAAAAGAGTATATTTTCACATTGCACTAGAAAATGTTCATGCGAAGGCATCCGTTCTGATCAGGATTCTCCGCTTAGGAAGAGAGATTAAAACTATAGATTATACTACGAAATGTTTGTGTGAGAGGATCCAAACTGATGCGAATGCTATTGCACCAAAGCAAAAACTAACCTTTATCAAACGATCTTGCTGTTGTTCGTTCATTTTCATGAGATCCTTGCATAAGTTTTTCATAAGCGCATAGAACTCATCAGCACTTGAAGTGTGCAAGATTTTGCTGAAAAATAGGATATTTTTTTGGATATGGAATAAGCTAAGTGAATGGTCAAATAGTTATAGATGCCAATGAGTAGAGGGCCCAAACTGGTTCAATGCCACCTGGCCATATTCGGAATCCGCTTAGCCGTATTCACTTCAAACTTTCAAGATTATGGCTCTTTTTCATTCGGATCAATGCGTATAATTACTTTTTTCCATTCTTTTCCCATTTAGTTACATAAAAAGCGATAACAAATTTCATACCTGCTGATTTTTGACCACAATGCAATAGCGGTTCTAATAAGAATTTCTGAGCCGTTTAACATCAGTGCATCCCAGACACGCATCACACAATTCCTTGGTAGGCAGGTAGTGAACAATGTGAGAAACCAGTGCATAGGAAAGAGATTTGTTAGTGGCGGCTCGTATTCGTTACCTGGAATTGTGAACTCTCCGATTGAAAAAATTTACTTTCCTTTATTTTAGCACATCTGTCTCTAACGCTCTACACAAGTGAGGCTGTTTTTACATCTTCCCAGGACTTTGCCTATTTTAGCAACTTTCTTTGCAAATAAAAAATGCCTTTAAACGTCCTCAGGCTCTTTCGCCCCGCGTTGACACTATAGTGTTCATAGCACTCCCAAACTATCACGACCTGTGCACTAATTTTAGAGATGCACCAATTGATTGTCCTGATTCCTGAGATCTTCCCCTTTGATATTTGCTTCTTAGGTTACAATTTTTCTACGAACAAAGCAAAGAAAGCGAGCCGAAGTGTAGAACGATGGTTTCAAGGAACGAGTTCGTCGTGTCTTCACCGATTACTGACCACTAAATATAGTTGTCCCATTACTAGTTTCGCATTTCCGCACTTTTGTTGATTAAATTGTCAAATATCTTAAAAAATAATTAGAAAAGAGAAGCTGGTGATCGCAGAAGTCAGTGAGATCATTCTCAAGGTGCTTGTAGTCTACAGTTCCTTTCTCCCACAACTGCTGCAGCAGAGTGCGGAAGTGATGATAGATCGATGGAGCAATATCAGGACTGTATGGTGAATGTGTTATCGTAGTCCACTCCAGTTTCTCCAGAATGTGGCGAGTCGACTTTGCAATGTGCCGGGTCGAATGTTATCCTGGAGAATGGCCAGACTAAGTCGTTTTCAGGCGCTTCTCTCGTATTTGAGGCCAACTTCCGGAGTTGTTTTCCAAAGACGTCGACGTTAATTGTCTGCTTCTTTTTAAGAGGTTCTCAGAGCAGCGTGTTTTGCCTATTCACAAAAAACCGGGAGTAAAATATTGCGAGCATGAAGTTTAGGCTTTGGCTGAGCTGGCGGGTCTTTGCCGCGTGCAACCACTAGACGGGGCTTTTTGTATTCGTAGTAAGTCAAGGACTCGTTTCCAGAACAGTTCGAATATTCTCCAGCATGGCGCATCTTCTTGGCAATAGCTCGCTTGAAAGAGAAAAGTAAAATAAAATATAACATTAGTGCAAAAGAAGTTATGAGACAACCCTACAGTACTGATTCTTGTGCCCACAAAAATCGCTTTTGAATTATACACTTCAGCAAAAGTTTGGCCGCTCTATGATTGAGCAGAGCTGGATGGCTTATGATTGAAAATGGAAAACTACGAAGAAAGCTTCGATAATGGGCAGTAGATAAGAATATAAACCGAGTTATTCGTCTACTTGTCTTCAAGTATAATAAAGCTGTGCATAGGCATTGGGAACGGCTACTGAGCGTACAGAAATAAATATAGGGGGCGTCGTGAGCGGGTGGTTTTGATGCTCATTGCACTGCTTGTGGGGTTCAAACCCCACCCCAAACACACTCCTGCCGTCAACAATTAACGCCCTAATGGTACGCCACAGCCACGCTATCTTTGAAATTGCAAAGAGACGTGCTCAATCAGTATCCTACGACGTTTGAAAGAAGGCAAAAAAAAAACAAAAGGGAATGCTCGAAGTACTGGGATCCGCACAGTGAAAAAAAAACACTTTGAGGACAGATAAATATGTGGAGATAAAGTGAAAAAGGTACGAATGTAAAGTTCTAATCTCAACTATTATCGTGGATGCTGCTTCGATGATTTGAGCAAGCAATCGATGAACTCTGTAGTTGTTCAAGATGATGAACAACTGCTGGTAGTCGTTGTAGCATTAGATCTCGCATCACAATCAGATCCACTGACAGAGCACCAAGCGATTGATCAAAATAACCTCGTGGCAATACACATTCGATTAGGAAAATCATAATCTGAACGATTTTGATTATTGGAGGCGGTGCTATGTGACGCTGCTGAATGTACAACAGTATCGGAGTTTTTAAGAATATGTTATTTGCTGCTTATGCTATTCATTCAAATCTACGCGCTGGAGACTCACTGTACAAAAAATGTAATCATCTTGCCCAGATGCTTTTCGTTACTACGTCTAACAAGCAATGGAACTCGCGCATTGATTACAACTCGGGGTGCACAAAAATAATGTTACATTCAATTTCAAATCAGCATCTTTTAGCTCAAAGTGAACCTCATCGTCAAATAACAAAAAGCTAAAAGCTACTGATTTTTCCAACAAGTTGCAAATTGTAATTTCTTTATTCATTACGTTTGTAGCACGAGTTGTTAATAAGGGTTTAATATGATTGACGTTTCGACGGTATTGTTTCCTTGAGACCCACCTGATCCGAGTCGATGCTTCACAGTCGTTTGCTCGCCTCCGTTGCGGTGTTCACCTTCACTCTCGTTTAAATCGGATCTTTTTTGAAGGAACATAGATTAGAGGAAGAACCTCACTCAGCGAGCTCCTTGTAGAAAAATGAAGAAGAATCACTGTACAATTCTCCCTCGAAGAACATCCGGAATAAGCTAGGGTGATGGCGAACATCACCAGCGAGGACGAACGACGGTGTAGCATTGACTCGGATCAATCTGCTGTGGAAAGACGAAACGCGTGAAGACGTTGCCGAGAAAGTTCATTAGAAACCACGTGCTTCAGGCTTAATCAGCAAAGAAATTATGATTTATCAAATATACGGAGGTTTAAGGGAAGTTGGTTCACAATACAAAATGAAAATTGTTCTAATCGGTCGAAATGAGTTCCGATTTTTGTAGTTCATGATACCTATTTTCCAAGTATTAGAGTCGTAAAATAATCGATAGCGGCCAGTATTCAACAAATAATCTGATTGAAATTATTATAACGATAGAAAGATAAGTTATCGCATTGCATTAATACCTTCAGAGCAATATCAGTTCGATACTCAACTACTTGGAGTATTAACGCAGCAATCACATTGAATCCTTGACAGTAGCCTATATCCTTGTTGAACCTCAAAAATGATAATGGAAAAACATCGAGCAATTTGTTCTGAAAGGAATGCAAGAACTAGAACGATAATAAACGTTCTTCGATCAATTTCAATGACTCATTCCAAACGAACAAAAGCGACCAAAAGCTGACATCAGTGTGATGAGTTTATGTACGAGATATCTCGCCCTTATCATTCATCTTCCTCTTCTAACCCTCTTTTATCACCTATCACAGGAGGTCTGGTACACTGACGTGACGGTTGCTTTCATCATGCTTACTAAACGAACCACTAGCAACGTTGTCTTTACGTTCGCTAGTAGCAAATATATCGTTATGGGAGAGTAGAAAAATGATTTTATTCACGCGTAAGCGAAGCCACTAACAATTCTTTGTATAGATCGAATATGTATTCAAGCACCTCCATATTTGCTACAAATACAGCTGAATGCGTAGCGTATCTCTTAGAAATTACCCAACGTTGAGATTCCACCTATCTTTTTATCGCAAAAAATTTTAATGATAAGGAATTTACCTCGCATACCCTAGTAGAACCTGCTTAAGCTTCTTCTCGTCATCAAACTCATTCCATCCTGTCCGATTAAGATCCTAAACAGAATATAGTCCAAGACTTGATTCATTGTATTCCTTCAATTTATCTTCATAAAACTTATTTCTATTCAGTTCACCTTTAGTATCTGTGAGTGGATTTTATTATCATCGGGTTGCACCTTTTCACTCAACGTGTTGCGTCGAATCTGTTTCCATTCGAAACCCTTTGATCGGATGTAAAGATCTGCCATAGTTGACCATAGCTGTGGGAAAAGAGTTCATTTGAAAATGAGAATGACCGTGAAATGAAAAGAGCGTGACTTTCTCAAATTTTGAAAGATTTTTCTCACCCAGCAAGGTATTTTTTGGGGAAGACAGTAGTGAAAAAGACATAGAGAGCTTTTAGAGGGTGATGCTATGAGATGGACGTGATGGACAGTTTTTCGAGTATTTTTTTGAAACTTTTCCTCAGATTACGCTTCAAACAGACCATAATAACGAATGCGGCATTAACTATTAGAAGATTTTTACACAAATCAAGAAAAATCTGTCATTTGTAATTATGAGATTTTCTTTGGGTATCTTGTGGGGGCTAATTAGAACCCATCGTGGTAAGACGCTCAATATTGCAAATCTCACATGAATATCTATTTACTTTGATCCTTATAAAACCAGGAACCCCTCCGGGCAAACGTGACATAGCTCTCATCGATCGTTTCCATTGTTCTACTCCATCGTTGTTTGACAGCGGTTCAAGACTGAATCTGAGTTTTGAGTCAGTACCTGGAAATGAACCACATGTAGCTAGCATTTTCATAGGCAGCTTATCCATAAATCAAGTTTTGTTCAATGAATTAACTAGAAATCCAGGAAAAGAGCTTGCGAATCCAACAAAAACTAGTCCCACTACTTTACGTACCATGATGAGGAATCAGTTCCACTACAATTATACAGAAATGTACCTGTACTAGCGACCGCTCTTAGATAGACCTACTCAAAACGATACAATCTGATAAGATATAACATGTTTTGAGCCGTTATGTCTAGTGCTG
Organism: Parelaphostrongylus tenuis; assembly: GCA_019055375.1. NCBI lineage: Eukaryota > Metazoa > Nematoda > Chromadorea > Rhabditida > Metastrongylidae > Parelaphostrongylus > Parelaphostrongylus tenuis. The sequence continues at coordinate 21,254 of JAHQIW010006289.1, forward strand.
TACAGGCGCCTGTTTCGCCCTATTGGGGCTCGTTCAGTTGCACCCTCTCTCGATTCAGCCGATCCCCTGAGGGCAAATAATCCTCTATAAAAGAATCGACGCCGAGTAATAAATTACCCCAAGTCAGGTAATGGAATTACCTGATATTGTGGTGACCGGTAGTCGATAGTAGATATGATTCATTGTGAAAACCATAAGCTTAGCCTTAGGGGATCGACTGAACCGAAGAAGAGAGGTAGTGATGAGACCCAATAGAACGAAAGAGAGCCTGTATAGCACTAGACCTATGGCTCAAAACATGTTACATCCTTCTACAGAAATGTCCAAAACTTTTTAGCTTGAGAACATACAGCCGAGGTCTCCACAGCTTTTTATACCTACTTTCTAGAATTCCAATCTCTCCAACAGTTTTTCTAACTCTTCCTCACTGTCCAAGATCTATAATCAAATAACGAAAAGCGCCCATTGTTCACCTGCCTGCCATGCCATTGCTTTGAGTTGAGTGGGTTGGCTAAGCTGCGGGAACGCATTGCATCTCTAACCGGTTTGCTACTCATATACAAGCTGTGTATAATGAATGGCAACTTAATAAAGGGCTATTAGCGTCAAACATCACCGCCATTTACTGTTCTCAATGTCAGATTGTCTTATGGAAGTTCTATGATTGGTATTATGCCAAAAGTAAATGAACTGACTAGTTTTCTGTGAAGTGGCCATGAGAATCGCGCTGAGCATTGCACATTTCGTTGCCTGTTTTGCTCGGTGAAAAGCCTTTTGCCGGACCATTTTGACGAGACGTTGATTCGCTTTGATTATTTCATTGTTCAACGTCGTAAGCTCATTCCGTAACTGGGCTACGTCTAAAAACTGATTTGCAGTAATCACATGCCTTGAATGTTCAACAATGCAATCGAATTAGATCAAAGACTGCAGAAAAGTTTAGAGGAGATTTGCTACGTGCGTATACGTGGAAGAAGCTTTCAATTTTTGTCATTGTATCCTTTTTTTTATCAAGCTCTTCCTTCTAAACTTTATAAATTTTAGCCATCATAGTTAAAATAGCACTTGGTATACAAATGTCTCGCATAAACCTCCTCAAATACGGCAAATCTCTGAACCCGCTGATACAGCTTACTGGAAAAGCGTTTCCAAAAATCAAGCAAAGCATCAGAACCACAATTCTTTCAACTATTGAATTATTGCTAAAAATCCAGTAAAATATTTGTGCATCTTCTGCTACACGTGGTCCTGTGCGGGTTACAGTTGACTAATTCAGATCCGTACTGAAAAATTAACTCTATTCTGTAATGCAACAAAATTACTCTATAAGGCTTGATCTATCAAGACGGGGAATGTCATGATTCTAGTAAACGTCCCGTTATTCTTATTATACCTAACTTGGATTTATCCGTCCGATTTACTATAAGATTTACTCTCTACTGAGTTACAAAACAGAAATATGGAATTCCTCAGTCTGGGTTATTTATTGACTCATTAATCAATAGAACTTAACTTCACTACATTTCAACATAACGTTCCAACCAGTGGAATTAGAGTGCGCATTATTTGGTATTTCTTTATTTGATTACATATGATCCGTTCTCATAATTGTGTGTCCGAGTGGCAGAGGACCTACTAGACATGTAAAAGGGCGAACAAGAACCACAATAAGTAATGCATGACATCATCAAGATACTGAAACATTCTTAATAGAAATGAAATGAAATCTTTGCATAATTATTACCTAATGTTTGAAGTTTCTCAGCGCTAATTTTTCCTCGTGATGAACAGCTGTAGTCAGATGGCACAGAATCTGTCGGGCTGTACGGTAAATCTCTGAACGCATGCATTAGGATTCAGACTTACACAAGTAAAGTCTATAAGTCCTTCTCAAAAGACAAGGATTTCTTTCTCTTAATTCTTCATTTTTTAAAGTGAGCGTTTCAAATCGAAATCAATAAATTGAAAGTCATTTGTTGTAATTGGTTAGCTCTCACGACTTTTCATGACGACAACATCTGAGCGATCTCAATTACAACTCAGTTTTATTTCATTTTTAAGAAGAGCTCCTTGATCGATTTGCCTTTTCTGGAGGCGAAAAAAGTAAAAAATTGAAGACAAGATCTTATTGTGTTACTGGCAAACTTATACAGATGCTACCACTTATATTTATTATTAATTCAACTGATGCTACTAAAATAATGGTTAAGCCATGGTGAAATAATCACAGGCGAATGATAAAGTGGCAATATTCTTACGTTTGCCATCTACCGAGTGCAGAGATGACAAGGGTACTCAGTTATACTAAGATTATTTGAGCTCTTGCTAGTCGGCCATGTAATACGATGACAAGATATCTTTAGGAGCTTTATCTAACAAAATTTTTATTAGTAATTGTAAGAATACTCTTGCTAAGAACAATTTGCACTGTGCTCTTTTTGAATAGATTTTCTCAAAGTTTTCGAGCAGCAGAGGAGCTATCGGAGCAACTAGCGAAACTGTAAGTAAAGGAACACTGATATTGATGTCAGATAACAAGAACAGAACAGTTGGCGAGCTTTTTACTCCATGAAGATCGACTTGATGGGTGGGAGGTGTAGTTGCAAAAATAGCTGCTACCTAACCTATTTGAACATCGAACACAAATGTCCACTGTCTACGAGAACATCATTCTTATAACTAAGTTTGTGCATGTTTAAACTCTTAAATTCAAAAGATGAATTTGATTATTAGTGTTACATCTTAATTAGGAAACAAAAAACCAAGAAATAAGCGAGCCACCAACATGTACCTTGACGATTCCGATGGTGTGTGCTCATCATAAATCTGTGCGAGGAGGCTTTGGATTGATTTCATTCGTTCCTCGGTCGTACACGGATCGTATCGCGTTATGGAAAACGCCCTGAATTTCATTTAACAAAGAATTCGTCAATTTTCTCACAAGATTAAAATGATAGATCTTTCCAGAAAGCTTCCTTGTAATCAGGATTTTCATGAGCTGGTTTTCGAAATTACCACCGATGGCCTAGTAAATAACGACTGATCATTGAATCATTTGGAAATCGATTTGTTTGAAGTATGAAATACTTGCTCCATTGCTTACCCATAACGTCTAGTTGTTGGAGATGGTATTCCTTCGGAGAGGGCCCTTTGCGATCTCGCATATTGTTGAATAGTGAAGCAGTACGGTTCTTTGGAGATGGCTCCTTCAGATTTACAGTCCTGGTCTCGCTAGAATAGAAATTCTAATACAACACTGAGAACCCCCTTTTTATCTTTTGCTTCGCACACACTAATTTTAGTGGAGATTCGGTGATGTCATGACAGAAGCGCAACTAGAAACACTGGTTAGTAAGGAGAAGAAGTGTGTTATGTACGCCGAAATCACTTGAGTTTGTTAGAGCACTTTAGCACATTTCGCACTGATAGTGCAAACTCTTCCTTTAGGATAAAGGATGAAGCTCTATGCGATGATCATCTCTAAGGGATACGTCACGCATTCGTCTTTGAAACTTTTGGCACTGACGACTTAAGTTTGTTTCAGCACTTTTATATCAGTACTGATAGCGCAAACTCTTCTAAAATGATCAACTTTGGAACCACCTGTATGCAATCTGTGATTCGCACTCAACATTATGCTATCAGATGGATATTGAACTACACTAAACACCGATGATTCATTTGGAGTAGACTTACCCAAGCTGAAAATGACATGAGCTAGATATTTTGCTGAGAATTAGACAACTACGCGAGCCTGTGTCAGGATGAATTATAATCCCAATAATGTAGAATGGTGTGCAAAAACATTCGTGTAAGTTGGGATTCGAACCTAGATCTCACTCTTTCAGAGAGCACGTGCTGAGCCGTTGCACTATCGACGCCCGTTTTGCACACCACTCTTTCTATGCTACAACGCGTTACATTATTGGGTTTATCATAACATAATATCACCGCAATACGCGGTGAGAAAAATAAAGTGGATTTTATTCGAATCATAATCTCTGAATTTGCGACAGAGCGCAGTGACACATTATAATCGTACACATGCGTTGTGCTGCACAATCGCTTATCACTATAATGCTGCTCCTCTCCAGAGTACATCCGCTTCCATTTTCATTTTTTAGAATCTTATTGTACTGGGCACAATGAACTGTAGTTAAACAATCACTGGTCATTAATGCTCATGGGAGATTCTCACTCTTTCATGATTTTATTTTCTAAACGATAAATTCCTCAAATTTCACAGAGAGATTGGCGCGTTTAATCTTTCACCATAGTTGTTTCCAGGTATCTCTATTGCGGAAGGCTGAGCAAATAGCATGTCTTAACTGCATCTCCGTATAGAGATATCAGACTTTTTAGTTTATTTGATCTTTCTGATAGGTTAAATCTCTTTTCAACGCAGTGAGAATGCGAATACACTTCTGCCACGATGAAGCTGAAAGCTATCAAAAGAGAAAGAAGGTAAATGTATATTTATATATCATCTTTAACAAATTAAAGTGATGTCGCTGTTTTCCAAAATGATCGTGTTAGAGTGAATGGTTAAACATAAAGCAAGGCGCAAACTCGACACTAGGCTGATAGGGTTTTCGTTTGTCTAAAAGGTGAAGTTTGTAAGCCACTCACATCGGTAGCATTTGTGTTCGCCGAATAGGACAGATGAATTTCAGGTTGCGAATAACACCGCCGACCCATCTGCGAGCTTAAATGAGCCTACTATATTTGCAGACATTTTTCATGAGCTTCGGTACCTTTCTATCATCGGAAAGGGTTGGTAAAGGGGCTTTTCTGCTGAACACAGATTCCCACTAAACTGTCAGTGAATGGTCGAAATTATAAATCTAATTTTGGAAATGCATTTGGCTTTAGGAAAGGCCTTCTAACAGCGCTGTAGCGACAAAAATAAAACTACGTGTTCCGCGCCACGCTCGATATCTCGCGCACTTTTCGTTGGGCAGAGCTCCTTTCTTAGACTTTCAGTAATCACTTGATAGCGTGAATCACGACAATCGCAACAATTTACTTGTTTCTTGAAAAGACTCTCTAGCCACACTGCAGCAGTGATATCAGATTGAGGTTCACATTCAGCCGCATTTTTTGTCTGCCGTGGTGTTGAATGGCTGTATACGATCGCGCAGTGCGATTCACATGTAGCGCATGATTGTTGTTATTTAATTTATGGTTCTTCCTTTATGATAACTCTGGATAAAACGCGTGATATCAATTCTCTGTATTTTTTTCTCTATATGTGCATATGCTTTTCGTGCGCAGGCCTTTTTACTTGGGCTTAAATATTTCTAGTAAGTTTATTTGGCAGATACCTTTCCGTTCCTACGCCGTTTCGACTCCTTGAAATTTTAGTTGATTTTAGAGCCTTAGCAGCCATTCAATAACATAAACCGAAAGACTTTGGATGATATAGTCCATTTTCAAAAGATTCCTCTATTGCGCCATAACAGCAGAAATAATATTGCGTTTCCCATTCAAACATTTCTCTCCGAACAAAGCTACTTCTGTAGACTTTTAATAACTATTCGACAGACGAAATCTCACTAACTCAAATGATGCACATAGTTTTTGAAATAAACTTCTTGGTACGCTGGAACAATCGAAAAAAGATTGGGTCTCACAAAGTTGGCTTTGAAAAAACCACGGTGGCTTATTAGCCTTGTTGCGAAATTCCTATCCACATATCGGCAAAGTACGGTGGTTTGGTGCCGATGTTGCACTGCGTAAAACTTAACTTTTTTTGGCTGATACGACGCAATATGAAGTGTTTTCAAATCCCCAGCACATTTTGAAAATTTCAATATGCTTGCCAATTATTTTTTCAGCCACGCATGTCGGTGGTCTATTGAAGAGGGCTGACTTATAAAGCCCGATACACGTGTTTCGATCTCTCGATCTCGTCAGTCGGGCAGTTACCCTTTCGCGTCTTTTACCAGTCCTGTGTGGGTGCTTCAGTCCCCACATTAAGGGTTAGCGACGGACTCTGTAAGTTAGCCCTCTTTGATAGATCAATGACATGCGTAGCTCAAAAAAATATTCAACAGGCATATTGAAATTTGAACCGTGGTCTTAAGGAAACACTCGAAACGAAAGATATGATATATCAAATATACTAGCCCAGAGCAATCGAGTGTACAACGCTCTATGTCCGGTGTGATTTTCACTGCACATAGAGTGTAAAACGTTCGTCGTCGCTAACCTAGCTCAGTCTGGGGGTTGGGACACCCACACAGGATTGGCAGAAGACGAGAAAGGGTAACTGCCTGACTGACGAAATCGCAAGATCGAAACACGTGTATCGGGCTCTATAAGTCAGTCCTCTTTAATAGACCACTGACATGAGTGGCTTAAAAATAATTAGCAGGCATATTGAAATTTGAGCTGTGGTCTTAGGAAAACACTCGATACAAACGACATATATTTTGGAAATTGACGAGATTCAAGCCGTCGAGTGATTACTTAAAGTCTCCAGAAAAAGCTTACTTCAGCGAGAAATACTTGAATGAAAGATAGTTTTATTTCTATTGCTGCAGCTTAAGAAGAAAGCCGTTCTGAAAATCAAATACGCCACTAAAATTTCTGAGATTTGAGCTATCAGACAGTCTTCAAGAAAAAAGCATAAGGAGCGTCTATCCCAAGGATCGGAAAAGGTGCGGATGATGACAATAATTCAGATTGCAAAACCCAATCTTCTTTGAGCTGTTACAGCGCACTAAGAACTCAAAAGATAAATATCATTTCATTTTTTTGAGATTCGATCTATAAATAAGTTATTAAAAGTCTAGCGATATAGTTCAGCGAGAAATATTTGATAAGGAACAAATTTTATTTCTGCTGTTTCACAATAATAACAGAGGCATTTTAAAAAAGATGCTCTATTCAAATTTTTTTAAATTTAAGCCATCAAGTGATCAACAAAGTTTTACGAATCCTAAGAACTGCGTTTTTCTTGAGAGGCGAAACAAGGTACGAATAACGAAAAAGTACCCATAAAACCTACTAAACTCCACGAAGAGGAAAGAAGATTTCTGAATGAATAACGTAAATGCGTGCGATAAGGCGTTACGCGTGTGAAACATAATTTATTTTATTGTTACAGTGCTGTAAAAAGGCCTTTTTGACAAACAGCACTTTTATTGATTACCGAGACAAATGCTTTCGAATGACTACTTTAGTCTAAGAAAGAGATCTGGCATGTGGAAAATGCGCATGATGACGCACGACGCTTGTAAAACACAATATTATTTTCATTGCTACAACCCTATAAGAATACCTTTTCGGAAATAAGTATGCTTTTAAGATTGGCGAGATCAAGACTCTTGATTGTATATTGAAATATCATGAGAACTCTTTGCTCAACAAAAAAAACTTCCTGAAAAACGCTCTCCGATGACGGGAAAATACCTGAACTCTTAGAATTATCAACGGTAGAGCTCCTTGATCTTACGAATAAATGTCAAAACATCACCTTGGCGTTTTATCTCGAATTCTAAACATGAATCTATTGCTGTGCCTTTCTGTTCCTTCAGTTGAATGCCTGAAAAACTCAAGCAAATATGATGAAGACAATCCTCTAAATGGTAAATTGACGTATTGGAAAGTTGCTGACTGACCAGGAAGTGAATTTTTTGCTTTTCCTCGCTAATAGGAAAACTTTTTAAGAAAAATGTTTTACTTATTAAATCATGATCTCGATATTCTTCTACATCCGAACCGAGTCTTCGAGGCACAGGACTTTCTTCATTATTAGTCACATGTGAACAATAAATCCTAAGAATCCTTAAGTTTTCTAGATATGATTGAGAATTTTATTACTACACTATTTTTTGTTAGTAATATTGATTTAGTTTTCATCTCACATAACTCTCGATTACAATTTTATTGCAGATTGCGGCACTTCTAGCATCCAATTCGTTTCTTTGCCTACATTGTCCCAAAGTTATCTGAGCAGTCTGAATGTCGTTTCAACGGCTTCTTGATGATTTGATCCTTTTCATAAATGTCGTAGAACACCGGTTTAATCGAACCTTCAGTCTTGGAGACAGTCCGCATAGAGCGTTCCGCGTCAATGCAAGAGGGTATGAGGGCGAGTTGCTCCAGCGTTCAAACCACATAGCTTGCTCATACTTTCGACTGCTTATATAGACCTCGCTTAAAAACAATGACAACTGATAACCTGATAACGCGAGAGAATGTTTCGAGACATTTATTTTGATTTTTAAATTTCAAACATGGTTTTATTCACTCATCATGCGCTGATTTAGATAGATAGGCGTCGATTCCTTTATAAACAAGGAGTATATCCCCTTGCAAGGGAACTGCTAAGCCGAAAGGGACCGTGGTTCTGATGAGCCTAAAAAGGCAAAACAGCGGCTGCTTACTGCTGTAAAAGTACCATACGAGACCTCATAAATGGCTCAAAACATGTTATCATATTCTCAAGTTCTCATAGCCCTGCATTACTAATCAAACTGTTGATTCTCCAATATCGAATGAAAAGATAATAGTTTTTTTCACAATTCAGCTGATGCTGTAAGGTTGATCAATAGTCTGTTTAGCCGACGTTTAGACGTCTTCGTCTTCTTCAGAGCCGATGATTCTGGCCACTTGTGCACAGTTGTTCGTCCTCGTTGTGCATCTTCGGCTGCGTTGTCGCTCGAGTCGAACCTTTTTCGGAGGAGCACTACTCGAACAAAGAATCCCACTTAATAATCCTTGTATACAGAATGGCTCGAGAACTAATTGCTTGTCAATACTGATAACACTCATGTTTCTCGCCAGGTAAATATCCTGCAGCACTCGATGTTATTAGATCGCTATATAAATTTCGTTCACAGCAATCAAATTCATCAACGATAAAAAAATTGGGCAATGATACACTCTCAGAAAAAACGGTTATTAAATGGTTCTCGATGTTCGAAGCCGGAGAGAACCAGTCTGGAGGATCAGTCGTGTTTGAGTCGTCCACAGGAAGCTCCATTAATCTTGCGCGCCATTGGCATTAGTAGCAAGCAAATTTGTTCCTTAGTCGGCTTAATCTTCGAGCAAATATGGACAAGTTCTTATATCAAAATGTTTGCAAGAAAATGTGCCATAGAACGATACTTAAATCATACAATATAATCACTTCTGATTAATAAATTTGATGTTTTCTTGCTCTGATGTCAAAACTTATGGAGCGACCTAATATTATCAGCTAGCACAAAGAAAACTGATGATTTGAAAACCGACTCTTTGTCAACCCTGGCATTGCTAATCAATAATAGTTTCTCTTTTGAAAGTTGAATGCTCTGACGAAGAGGAAACGACGTTAGGCGAACGAATTTTATTACTAAACCCCGTGATGGCCGAATCATATAAAGATTATTATCGATTAACATTCCCCAAATTAAAGAATGCCGGTTTTAAAAAATTAGTACTAGTGCTTTTAATTTTCGCCTAGAGATGTGAAACTGGAAAATTTCAAGATTTCAATCAGGCAAAGAAAACAAGCGAACAGGTTCACAGAACGTTGGTTTCCAATGATAAATATAGATATAAAACATGATAAACATAAATGAATATTGTGATAAAATTTTTACAGCAATTACTAGACAACAGATAGTGAATGCAATGATGGATTTGCTAAATAAGTTGGTACCACGGCTTATCCCTATGGCTGCGGGAGAGAATATCTACACTAGCTTCCGGGTGACACATGAGTTACATGAGACTCAGCTTCAATGCAATCATCTTCCATTCTCCTAAGTCAAGATACAAGCGCACTTCTCAACAATAATAATCTCCTACATCACCCTATCGTCCTGGTGTGCAGTAGAAATTACTGAAGAAATCAGTGCGGTCGCAATCACTAGCGGTTCAATTGTCTCTTCACGAAACACCATACAGTAAGTCTTGTTCACTGTTTGAGATGCGAGTGTTTAACACCATTTGATGTGGGCCATTTATGGCCTTCAAAAGCCTCACATTTTGCTACGATGAAATAAGTGTTAGTTAAAGGAAATGTGCGTCTTTTTCAAAGCGCGTGGGCGGACTTCGGGTCACGTCTGTCCCATTTATGTGGATCATATAGTCCTCAATGAGTAAAAGAACAAAAGGATACATGACAAAACGCTGCGGAGTTTGTGAAGCCGTCAAATCAATATTAGATAAATGAGAAAAGATCAACAAAATAATAGTAGCACTCACCGTTCATATTAAATGAGTTGAAAACGTAGGAACTAACCATCTGTACGGTGGCGTATCTATGCATATTTCATCAAGATCTTCTTCTTGAAGTGATCCGAGTGGGTCCATTTCTTTTCAAAGAGATACGTGAAGATTTCAGAGAGAATAAGTCACACTTCAGTCGGTTTTGTTCAGCATCAACGGCTTGTCGGTTGAGCCGTCAATTCAGCGGTGGCGAATAGCTGTCACAATATTTGTTTCATTGTTCATTGTTTGTTGATAACTGAATATTCAATACCAAAATCGCTGTTTTGACTCTGATACCTGGATTTCGTTTATTAGATGTACCATTGAAACGAGTTTTACTGCACAGTAAATCGATATGATGAATGCTCTGATATAGAGTCAACTCAGCATCAAGTAGATTTGAAAGACAGGATTGTTTTGTTACTCAATAGGGTAAGATAGAGCCATTCTACTATAATGGTAACTTTGTGGAGCATAATTCAGAGTACTTGAGCAAGAACAGCTCGTACAAATTATGTAGTTTTTCTATATGAGGAAAGATCAAGAAGATAAATCCACATTCTGGTAGACTCTGCACCCACAGATTGGCGCTATTACAACTGCTCAAAGGCACAACAATGATGAAACGACGGATTGGAATGGCGGACAAAAATCTCATCTCGCCGATAACAAAAGATAAAGTCGGATAACAAGATTTAAACTGCACTACGAGAATGGCAGATAGACCTGTTGTGAAGCCTATGCGACTGCATCGTATCGATGACGTTGAATGAATTCACGCATAAACATTATCCTCCAGAAATCAATAGATGCTGAAAAGCGATCCGAATTGAATGTCCATGTCAGTCGTCACCGGCTTTTGTCAGGAAATTGAAAGCACTAGCCGAGCAAGAGGGGCAATCCTGTCTTCAGATAATGTGGTTTGGCTTGCTAGTATTGCTTTACACTCTCTCTAGAAAATTTTCTTTGCCTTTATAGGTGGACGCCGAGTAGATGACATTTAAGTATTGCAAGAGAAGAATAAGCTGTGGAAGAAGTTGAAACAACGCTAGACATTTTTCTTTTCCATCTGTGCTGCTGCTTCCGTAACGTTCTTATATGCCTCTCAAGCTGTCGTGTGCATCACCACTAACTGTAAAATTAGGAGGGCGGTTCTCATTTTGATTTTCTGTTCCAAGTAAAATGAAGCATTTTTTGACAATCTTTTGATAAGTGTAAATGAGACATCATGAGCAAATACGCGTCTGGCAATTAATAATTTCATTGAAATCGGTTTCAAAACGGTGTTTCCTTTCACCAATAATGCGATGTTTTATGTGGTCGCATAGATTCCATAATTTCGTACCTAATTATACGCAAGGTTTTCTCTGGAACTAAAATGATTGATTATAGAGAAATATACCTTTTGTCCAAATTTTTTAATTGTGATACTAGTTTATTACGATGAAGAAGTGGTTACAAGTCTACTGCATGAACTATGAAGGACTTTTTTTGTATTAGATTGATCGATATTCGCTGTCCAAAGCTTCTATCGACTTTTTTGTGACAGATGGATTCAAAACTTCATTGAAAGCTGTTTGAAACATGCGGCAATAGCGTCAGAACTTTTGTGATACTTCAAGGGGTACCACAACAGTTTAAATTAGGTGCACTTGTACTTTTGTACAGTAACCTTTCAAGCGCTTGTCTCCACGTCATAGTAGTTGCTCATTCGACATTTTCTCAGTCTTTTACTGTGCAAGTCTTTTACACGACGGACACCAGATGAAGCATTGGTGGCCGATCTCTTGCGACTGTTCATTTTTTTCTATTAATAGTTGTTGTTCTTCTGATGCTACTTCTCTGCTTTCGCTAACCTTGCAGAGCATCATGGATCTCGCAGTTTTGTGCATCTACTGTGATTTCGCAGTTAATCAAGACTTAAAGTCCCAGATAATAAGGATTCTAGTAGTAGTTGCTTTACACCTTTGAATCGATTGTGTTTAGAACGTCGCTCAAAAATTCAGTGTAGACTGATAGAATGTTCAAGCCTTGCGGAGGTTTCGCTACGTTAGTGGCTTACGCATTAAACCTCTCCGATGTTTTTTTATAGTTTAGTTAAAGGTTGTTAGGTAAATTTCATTCCCCTTACATTTCCACGTCTTCGTTTTTCAACTGTCGTCCACAATAGTTCGATCTTGTTCTAGATCTTCGTCTAGTCGTCGTCCAAATGCTCTCAAAAATGTATTCCTGGTGTACAGCGACATTTTTCCAACTGGGTGGTGTTTGTCCGCCTTTATCGGAAAAAATACATGAGCACACTAGTGACCGCTGTTTATTTAATATATTTGTTCAGAGCAGATGCACTAAAGAATGAAGTATAGGGAACACTCAGTGACGCTTCTGTACGATTATCGAACGTTCGACCGTGCGATTGGAACGCGTTTTCCTACACGTCGATTTATTTTTCAGATCATCATATCGTCAGGTTTTTTGATTATGCAAAGTTCTAAATATCCCAAATTATTTAAGTAATTAAAGTAGACATTACCACATTTTGAAGATAAACTATCCTATGTTATGTATTATTAATAAGACTAACTGACACATTTGTGTTCGTTTAATTATCAACAAAACTTCTTCTTTGTAAGTCAGCAGACTTTCGACAATGTTCGTTATTCAGCAATCACTCTCGGTAGTTTAGCAGCTTAAACCTTTTAGAATGTATCATATCCTTACCTTCGACTGTTTCAGATATTGCTCAAAAACAGTGATAATCTGATGAATAAATCCTAAGACCGACTATCAATTAACCTCGGCATAGTGGGAATAGATCAATAGTATTTTTACTATAAATACTAGTAATCTGATGACTTGTTTGAAGCTTTTGTGAAGTGAGCTATGCCACTTATACAATATTAGGGAGTTGTATCGCGTTCCTAAGCTCGTCAGTGTTGCGGTGCTTTTGGGTCCCTTAAAGGTATAGGGTTAAATACGAGATATATTTCTTGCAAAGGACCGGCTGAACCGAAGGGCACCGTGCTGCTGACGAGCCTGCGAAGGCGAAACAGCTGTCCAGCCCTGTATACGTGCTTGACCAGTCCTCATAGAAGGCTCAAAACATGTTCTGAGATTTTAAAATGTATCACTGTTAGCTTTGTATGCATCAACCAATGCCGAACCAAGATAGTTTTCGGTCTTAAAGATGTCGCTTTGTTTCTTGGGGACTGTTACAAGAAGTGCTACAAGATTTTTCCGGCAAACAAAAGAAACAATATTTCTAGGACAGAAGATTGTCTTGACTCGGCAAGGCTTGAATGGATCCAAAAGAAACAGACTGAGTAATGACGCAAAAAGGGGTGCTATACTACGATAAAGCGTACCATTAGTGTATCATTCAACATGAATTCTCTGTGCGCTTTTACACATTTCAGTCAAGATGCGATTATTTTTAGATAGATCTCGATGCCAGCATTCAGATGGTACTATTGGATTCCGGATCCGAAAGAACAGACTGAGTAATGACGCAAAAAGGGGTGCTATACTATGATAAAGCGTATCATCAGTGATTATTGTTCAACATGAATTCTCTGTGCGCTTTTACACGTTTCAGCCAAGATGCGATTATTTTTAGATAGATCTCGATGCCAGCAATCAGATGGTACAATTGGATTCCGGATCCGAAAGAAACAGACTGAGTAATGACGTACAAAAGTGGTGCTACTACTGTAATAAAGCGTATCATCAGTGATTATTGTTCAACATGAATTCTCTGTGCGCTTTTACACGTTTCAGCCAAGATGCGATTATTTTTAGATAGATCTCGATGCCAGCATTCAGATGGTACAATTGGATTCCGGATCCGAAAGAAACAGACTGAGTAATGACGCAAAAATGGGTGCTATACTATATAAAGCGTATCATCAGTGATTATTGTTCAACATGAATTCTCTGTGCGCTTTTACACGTTTCAGCCAAGATGCGATTATTTTTAGATAGATCTCGATGCCAGCAATCAGATGGTACAATTGGATTCCGGATCCGAAAGAAACAGACTGAGTAATGACGCAAAAAGTGGTGCTATACTATATAAAGCGTATCATCAGTGATTATTGTTCAACATGAATTCTCTGTGCGCTTTTACACGTTTCAGCCAAGATGCGATTATTTTTAGATAGATCTCGATGCCAGCATTCAGATGGTACAATTGGATTCCGGATCCGAAAGAAACAGACTGAGTAATGACGCAAAAAGTGGTGCTATACTATGATAAAGCGTATCATCAGTGATTATTGTTCAACATGAATTCTCTGTGCGCTTTTACACGTTTCAGCCAAGATGCGATTATTTTTAGATAGATCTCGATGCCAGCATTCAGATGGTACAATTGGATTCCGGATCCGAAAGAAACAGACTGAGTAATGACGCAAAAAGTGGTGCTATACTATGATAAAGCGTATCATCAGTGATTATTGTTCAACATGAATTCTCTGTGCGCTTTTACACGTTTCAGCCAAGATGCGATTATTTTTAGATAGATCTCGATGCCAGCAATCAGATGGTACAATTGGATTCCGGATCCGATAGAAACAGACTGAGTAATGACGCAAAAAGTGGTGCTATACTATGATAAAGCGTATCATCAGTGATTATTGTTCAACATGAATTCTCTGTGCGCTTTTACACGTTTCAGCCAAGATGCGATTATTTTTAGATAGATCTCGATGTCAGCATTCAGATGGTACAATTGGATTCCGGATCCGAAAGAAACAGACTGAGTAATGACGCAAAAAGTGGTGCTATACTATGATAAAGCGTATCATCAGTGATTATTGTTCAACATGAATTCTCTGTGCGCTTTTACACGTTTCAGCCAAGATGCGATTATTTTTAGATAGATCTCGATGCCAGCATTCAGATGGTACAATTGGATTCCGGATCCGAAAGAAACAGACTGAGTAATGACGCAAAAAGTGGTGCTATACTATGATAAAGCGTATCATCAGTGATTATTGTTCAACATGAATTCTCTGTGCGCTTTTACACGTTTCAGCCAAGATGCGATTATTTTTAGATAGATCTCGATGCCAGCAATCAGATGGTACAATTGGATTCCGGATCCGATAGAAACAGACTGAGTAATGACGCAAAAAGTGGTGCTATACTATGATAAAGCGTATCATCAGTGTATTCTTCAACATGAATTCTCTGTGCGCTTTTACACGTTTCAGCCAAGATGCGATTATTTTTAGATAGATCTCGATGTCAGCATTCAGATGGTACAATTGGATTCCGGATCCGATAGAAACAGACTGAGTAATGACGTCAAAAAGTGGTGCTATACTATGATAAAGCGTATCATCAGTGATTATTGTTCAACATGAATTCTCTGTGCGCTTTTACACGTTTCAGCCAAGATGCGATTATTTTTAGATAGATCTCGATGCCAGCAATCAGATGGTACAATTGGATTCCGGATCCGAAAGAAACAGACTGAGTAATGACGCAAAAAGTGGTGCTATACTATGATAAAG
>JAHQIW010006290.1:0-94922 GCA_019055375.1 Parelaphostrongylus tenuis
CTTACGACTGTAAAGCCTGCGACTGCTGCATTACCTTTGCGGTTTTTATTGCAGTCGAGTTTCGGCATCTTTTGTCTTCGTCAAAGGTTTATGCCGGATTGCATTACTGAACATATACTGCATACCAAATTTCATCTGTAATTAATGTTCAGAGATTGCGACCATGAAGCGGAATATTTTGGAGGAAAACATCGTATCAAGGAACCGACGCTGCCAACTCTTTATTACAACATCTTCTAATAGAAATTCCTTTTGTAGTATCATTAATCACGCTTACTAAACGACGTCTCGCTTTCTCAATCAGCTCGCCTACATGGTATTTGATTTTGTCCGCATCATCGAATCATAACATATGTTCCCGACGATAACTAGGGTGCTATGTTCTGCATTAATCTTCACATATCCTTTCAATACCTTTGTAGCCGAGAATAATCGTGAAATCCAGCAGTGTCACCCTCAAAAAACCTTGCCAGTTAGTTCTACCATATCACTGATTTTCCTTAGAAAAACTACTACTCGATCTAGTTGATGTAGAGTAATGTGCTTAAACTTTTGCGTCCAAGAGGAACTCGAACCGATATCTCCACTTCACAAACGCGTAAACATCATAAGGGAGGCGCGTGCTCTAACCAGACGTACCGTTGCACTACTAGCGTCCGTTTTGCTCACGCATTTCTTTCTACGCCACAAACGCATCTATATATCAGCGATCAGACCGTTAACGGCATTGCCACAAGTAGTCTCTTAGCAATATTGAACCCAAGCAACGCTAGCAGATATTGGCTATTACATGATCAAATGTAAAACCTTTTATTTGACCGCTTCTAGCGGTGGTATGTTGTTTCAGATATACCCACTGATACAAAGTGACGAGCAAAAACCTTCGCGTCCAGACGGTAACGCGAGCCCACATCTCACTCTATTCGAGGGCGTGTGCTTTGATCTTTTGCACAACTGACGCCGATTTTGCTCACCACTCATTTCTACGTTACAACGCATCTATTAGTGTAGAAAGAGTGGTGAGCAAAAGCGTAGCCAATAGATTCCAACGGATCAGAACATGCGCCTCCCGGATAGAGTGAGATGTGGGTTCGAGTCCCGCATGACACGAAGGTTTTGCACGTTGCTCGACATCAATGGGTATATTTTGAAACATCATATCTCCGCTAGAGAAACGGTCGAATAGAAAGGAATTATATTTGATCTATTTCAGATCAAAATGTCTGAGGTTTATACGCCGGTCCTTCATAAGAGCAATATTGAAACCTATTCGCCAGAGACAGCTTCAAACTCATAATTTTATCCCACAGTCACCTATTTGCGAGCTTTCGCTAGCTGGTCTACAAATCTTTTTTTTTTGTATGAGCGCATTCAAGCATATATGGTGAATTACTTCACTTATAAAAAAAGGTAGAAACCTATTATGAGAGGTTATTGGAAAGTTCTTGTAAAGCAAGCGCTGCAGTCGCTCGTTAGTTCGAATGTGCTTCCGGCTCAATTAGCATTTTTACCACTCTTGCCCTGGGCAAATAAGTGCGAAGCTTGCCTACGTAGAAGAAAACACTAATGTGATACTTCTGTAAGCCACAATAAGCATGAATCTGAGCTAAGTAAGTATTCGGCCATCTCATGACGTTTACAAATAGAGTCGCTGAATGTAGGGGCATTTCTCACAGATTGGATCAATGCCGACTGCTTGGGTGTCCGCTCAATTTTTTTGCATATTACAGAAACTAAAAGGTAATATTGGCACAATAGAGGAAGCCCCTGAACCCATCAGCACCCGCATAAAAGGCGCTTTGAGTGGCAAAGATTTTAGTTGTACTCTTGTCACTGAACTTGTTGTAATAACAAATGATTTTTCACATTTAGAAATGCCTACCTTTGGGCCACACCAGGCTTCTTGGAAGAGCACAACATGCTTTTCGACTATTCCACGCCGACGATCCTAGCTTCTAACACCTAAACAACGAGAGAGACTATTTCAGTTAAAAATTATTTCTGCATAAAGAGAGAAGAAAACAGAGAATATTCTCTGACCTTTTTTCCGGTACCAAGAATCGACCAGTTTTTTTATTCTCGTTGATTACACGTAGCTGCTGCATCCCATGCGATACCGTGCGTGTCGAAGTTTGATTATAACATAGTGCTTTATAACTGTATTTTTCTAATATCTCAAAACCTAAGTTCCAGACGAAATCTTCGCATATTTCTTGTAGGATTAAGAATATGTCTTGATTACTGATGGTTATTTCTTCAAATGAGATGTGCGCGTAGCATGGTGGTAGTAGTGCTGGTCCGACACGTGAATCTTAATGCGATCACGAACTGGAATCCTCTGGGATTGTAAAACTGGTACCAATTCTATAGGATCGCTTCACATCTCCTTATATTTCTGTTTTGCTCCTTTTTTTTACGTTTTGCTAAAAGTAATATAAACGCATTTTGAGCCTTTCATGAGATCTGATATGGCATCTATACAGTGCAGTGTGTTTTTGCCTTCCAGCATTGTTAGTTTCACTGCGCCTTTTGGTTCATTCAATTCCGCGGTGTGAGATATCCTCTGTGTATAGGAACCGACGCGCACTGTAGAAATGCCATGATCCCATGGAAGGCTTAAAATATGTTGTCAGATTGCACTAGATCTACTGATAGCCATTGTCCTCTATCGTTGTAACTGCAAAATACAAGCGTCATCGACAAACGTTGTAGATGTTCTGTCTGTTAGGACAAGCTCGAGACTATGGACTAAAGAAAGCGTTTTACTGAATGCCCCAAGTAAATGGTATAAATGCAATATAACAGATGTTGTTAGACTGAAAGGTTTGTGGACTCAAACAGGCATTGTGAGATTTATTATCGACCAGAAGTGCAAGTCGTTCCACTGCATTCGGAAAAAAGTGAGGACTTTGCTGAAGTAGAGCGCATGTGGCGCAGTGGTTAGAGGTGCTCTGCGTCGCACACGAGGTTAATGGTTCGAGCTCGCGCTCATGGCCCACCAAGCCATCCATCCCTCCGTGGTCGGTAAAATTGGTACCAGACAGGTCTCGGACTTGTCTGGGAGGATAAGCAGCACTGACTCGGTTCCAACGGGAGGCCACCCCCGCGAGTCATTGTAAAGGCCAGATATGCATTCAATCACCTCAAACGAAGTTAAAAATTGAAGTCGAATGCATGGCGCATCCCTCAGGGATTGCTCAACGCCAAGAGCTTTATCCTTTATCCTTTATCCTTTTGCTGAAAAAAGAATTATTCGTTTAGTATGAAACTCCGTTCCATTCGATGCAATGTTACCTACGAATATCCGTCGGGCAAGAAACAGCTGCTATCAGCACTTAGCTTGACGCGTTGAGCTTCTGAAGAAAGAAGAAGAAAAACGATTCAGCACTTGAGCAGAAGGTCGAAGGTGAAAGAGAAATGTGCTAGAGGGACAGCATGAATCCAAAGTGTAATCTTGCTCTAATGCTGTGAAAAAGTCTCTGAAAGGCAAAGTACATGTCTAATATCTTAATTTGACAAAGATATTATCAAATTATCGAGAAACCACGCCGAAGCAGATAGCCTAGACGGCATATGGTAGACTTCAATTCCAGACCACATATAGATTCTTAGATAGTCGTTTACCCGCGATAAGCCGATTATGAATAATAACTCAAAACTAGAAAAAATCAAATGACGGCGATGAAGAAGTGAACATTGAGTGAATCCTAGATGACAAGCGAATTATCTTTGAATTCATCACTGATCATTCTGATTCTTGACGAGGCAATCGCAAACGGCTGCCAATTATACGCCTCGATGATGTCGCATTGTTTGTGAAGCGTAGTGGAAACTCATAACTGAGAAAAGAAAGATTTGTTTGATCAAATCCCAAAATATAATTTTAGAGAATATAGCGCCAAGGAAATGGAGAGCTCCGAAGCTATACATGAGAGGAGCTATATAGGGAGACGCAAACTTCGTTCCTTATACCACTTATGTAGTACTCTACAGAGATGGACTACACTTTAAACTGCTCCTGTGTAGCGCTTAAAAAGGCCGCTTGATATCACCTAATTCTGTCATTCATTAAAAAATTTCATTGAAGAGCAATGAAACCCTTTCACCTCGGCCGTCCATTAGAGTTTCTTGATCTCAAGAAAGAAAGGAGGGCATATCTTTCTATTATACATTCTTTTACAGCTACTCTTTCAGGCAATACATCAGTCATAAGATGGTCACTGGCCTTTAATGTGACATAAATTCAACTGGACTTAATTACGAAAATTCCGAACTCTCACTCATCGTGAGTATCCTGTTCGCTGCAGAAGTACCACCATTAATTAGCATGAAATACTGAACCATTGGGGAAAGTGGGTAACAACTGAAGTAAGGGGAATTCAATTTCTGAACATCGTGGACGTCAATTGCTTTTTATAAGTGTTTGCGCATGAAAAAATCAGTACTTAGAATAAAATGTTAAATAATTCGTGAGGACTGTTACTGACCAAGAACCTTCGATCGTTAACGTTCTCCTGTTTCCATAATTTTGTTCCCCCGTTGACAATGCCAACACCGCAAGCACACAGAAGTAATACATATGCGAATAACATCCTCTAAATGATTCCAAGTATTGAAATGTTGAGAAAAGAAAAACTCGTTTGCTGTTTTCTCGTCAACAAAAATGCAAATGGAGCTATTTCCACTCACAAAAAAAGACCAGACTCCTGCGCAAAACACTTCTAGTGGGAACTCTCTACTCTATAAGATGGTTTTCTTACGAACCAAGAATTGATAAAGATTTGAGTGTGTGTCCGGATTTACCAGAATTTTAGGTGTTTGGAAAATTGAGTTCAAGTCAGATTCACAGAATGGTGTACCGTAGTGGCAGAGATACAATACATAGAGTTTGATTAGATCCCACATTCCCGTTAAAACAAAATGAGTCTTTTATTCTTCAAGGCCCTGCGGTTTGTTACTAGACAGGACAAAAACGCTCTTTCACGACTTCGAAGACTGCACCAAACCACTGTTAGCCCAACTATGCAATCTATATACTCTACGGTGCTATGAATTGGATCAAATGTATGGTCCAATCCTTGGCAAATTGATCAGCACAGGATACTTTTCGGCTTTAAGCAACACTTTAAGGAGTATTTGAATTGAGAACGAGGGCATGATAGAAGGAAATGATTCTGTATTTCTCAAATGACGGATCCAATGGGTGTTCACTTCGTTTTATCAACCAAATTATTTTTTTCTTCTTTTTACTCTGAAGTGATTGAATCTCGTTTGCACTGGCTAGGTTGGGAAAGAACGGTTCCAATTCTTTGCGGTGAGATAGAAGAAGTATTTCAATGGCATGATGAGAATTGAACAATCTTGTAGAAACTGCTTGGAAAAACGTTTGCAGAAACATGCACAGACGTGTGAAAAACTGTCACACTTTGAAATGAAAACCTTGTTCCACTAATAAACCATAACGATCCATCAAAGATAAGGAGAAATACTACCAATGCCTTAATTTGAGTGAAAATACCAATATTACTTATATCGCCTAAAATAACTGGAACATCTTCAATCATAGAGTGAATCAAGGAAATATTAGGTGAATGTTCAGTTATTCATGGAGTGATAAAAGTATTTTCATGTTTGCTGAAAGTGATCTTTAACCTAATCCAGTATGAATCCAATGGCCAATTGATTACAAATTTCTCAGGTTGTATAGATAATCGGATTATTATCTAAATATGCATAAGCAGAGTAACTTATTACCTGCATCATCTGTCTCCCGTTGATCGGTCGGGCGACTCGAACGGACACAAGTGTACCCCAGTGGATCCTCTTCGCTCTAGAGATTCGTTGAGCATCATGTCTTTCTTCTAGGCTTTTCGTGAAGAAATCGGACTATCGGGTCGGTGGTCCTCTTATGGAGCTTTTGTTGATATCGCGAGAATTCCGGTCGGTAACGGCTCTCGTCCACCGGTTGTGTTTAAAGCGCATCACGTAGCCGGCGCAGCTTATTTTTGATAACTTGGTGTAGAGTGGTTCATGTATGTGTGAGCACGAGAGAGCCATAAAAGAAGAGACTCGTAATTTTGCACTTAGAGAACCCTTGCAAGAAGTACAAGGCCACTATTTCGACACTACTTTTCCCGGAAAACCATGTCCTCCATAACCACCACGCTGGCACATTGACACCACGTTTGCCTAAAAGTCAGAATGTCGAATTTCGAAAATCAAGATCCCTTCAAAACTTATGGTATGAGTGAGAGTGCGTCTAGCCACTTCTTTAGTGCTTAATAAAGTTGGATGCGTGACACTTCTTCAAAGGGATAATCAAAAGGGATAACGCTGAATCGTTCCTTTTTTCAATCTGATGCAGACAAAAATCAGCTTAGAAAAACAGGAGATGAGAATGACTTCCATATGTTGAATTTCGCCCCCTCCTAGAGCAGAAAAATGTCCGTCTCTGATCCGTTACTTTAATGTTTGAAAGCTTCGAAGGAATACATTCAGGTCTTTTCTGTTAACCGCAAGTGATATATGAAAAAATTCCTTTGGTGGATAGAGAATATTCACAGGACTATTGGTGATTAGTCAAATGTTCAAACCTCGCTGATTTCAAAAGTACACTAGGTTGGAAAGAATAATTCTCATCGTTTGGATAGGAATGCCTTTTTTTTTCAAGAATAGTGTGTGATTTTCATATCATTTGAAAGGTCTACTTTTTGGGCATCTATTGATTCACAATTTGCCTATTTCTGCTGCGGAAGGATCTGTCCAGGAAACAAAAGCGCTTGTTGAGCTTCGCTGAAAACGCGCTTTGGTCCAGCAAGACAACGCAAAACCCCACACAGCCAAAAAGACCAAGGCAAAGTTTATGGAATTGGACGGAGCTGAGATTCTACCTTATCCACCCTATAGTCTGGACGTTACTACGTCTGACTACGGCCGTTTTCGGACCAATGCAACACTTTTTGGAAAGTCGCCGATTTGAATCTTTCGATGAAGTTGAAGAAGCATGTCAAGAGTTCTTTGATGCAAAGCCGATGGAGTGGTACTTCGATCTGATCCCAAACTTGGCGGACTAATGGCAAAAAGGGTTGGATAATTATGGCCTCTATTTTGAAGAATAGTTGTTGTTTGTTGTTGTCTGAGTATATGAATTTAAATGTTTGATCAACGATGGAAACTTTCTTTCCGATCCCAGTATTTGCTTTCCAAGAAGGCCTCCATACAGCGCTGTAGCAGAAAAAAAAAAACGAAAACTGTGTTTCACACGCATTGCGCAGTTCTGAAAAAATCGCGTTTCATATTTCGCAGGACACAGCGCTCTTCTTAGACTACCGAAATTAATTCGATAGTGCAAAATTCTGGTATTCCAAACATATATTTGATTTCTAGAAAACCCTGCTAACAGCGCTGTAGCGCTAAATCTAAAATGTGTTTCACACTCATAGCGCCTAATAGCGCAGATTTTTGTTTTTTATTCGAAAGTTTTTTTTCTGAGTCATAAATATTTAACGTATCGGACTGGAGGAAAAGCTATGTTTTATCGTTTTGTCAAGCTTAGGCTTTTCATTTCTATTCTGCTTTGTGGAATGAAATTCGCTAATAAGCATAAAGTTGAACAGCCTAAGCCTATGAATGAAAAAACATATGAATGTGAAGAGGAAGTCTTGTTCTACCAGAGTATTACATTGTAGGTAGAGGTTTGCTTCAAAGAAGGGCAAAAGCTTCAAATTTAATAACAAAAATCACACGACTCATGTGACTCATGCCATCAACCCACAACCACACACACAGCCACCCAGCACGAGCAGTGCTCAACTTGCTTAAAGCTCGTTATTATTTTACCTGCTACAACACAGTAAAACGATCTTATCAAAAAAACAGAGACATGTAGGAATTTCCGAAATTTACGATATCGAATGCTAACAGTCTATGGGAAGAGCTTTGTCTTGGAGAAATTCGCGTTGTAACACAAATCTATCTTCTTTATTAAGCGCTATGAAGGAGCTGTAAATGGTTCTTTTGAAATTTTCGAGGTTAACATTATCGAATGAATATAATTGTGTAAGACAAGGGCTCTCTCCTGCGAAATTTAAGCCCGACATTGCACTATAAGTACAATAAGGAGTAACGGTGTGAAACATAATTTTGTCTTCAGTACTATACAGAGCCACTTAAAGGTTCCTTCAAGAAAAATCACTTTGCTTTTAGTTTTTCATAATTTGAACTTTTCAATGATTACCAAAAGTACAAATGAATGCAAAGATCACTTTCCAAAAATTCCTGCCGGATAACAAAAATGAACTTATTTTATGAATCGTAAACACTCGTACAGATCCTAATACATTTCCTGCTTAAAATACAATATGCTTATTCACTTGCTTGAATCCTTGGATGATCTATCTTCACGAATTGTGCGGATCCCAGCACATTTTCCATTCGTTTCTTCTTCTCGCGGTAGCCGTTTATGAAAGTGGTTTAATTCGAGCATGGCGGCTGACGCGAGTTCCATAAAAGCAAAATAACTCACTAGAAAAAGTTTTCTTTTTCTAAAGATTTCCTCAGGATGAGAAATTCTTACATATACATGGTGCGATAAAAGTTGTGACAATTTCGCGTTTTGTTAATATCAGCATTGGTATAAAATTTTCCAATCAATGCTGATAATTTTATTGAATTTTTATTGAGTTTGGTCCAAAATCTGTTGTGTTTATTCTCTTTCCAGTTGTCCTTCAGTAATGGATCGTAAAGTCAAAGTATCGCAGGAACGATTGCAAAACGTTGAAAGCCACTTGTATGACGGTTTCAAACGCAGATGCTCAAGATTGAGAGTTTTGAGATTGGAGTGAGGACCGTCCTTGAAAAAGTTGCCCAATCACCTTGTCTACTTCAAAAACATCAGAAAGATACGCTGCGAAATACGGATGAAATCCGAAGCGTTCTATCCGTAAATTGGCTCGAGAAGCTCGGGATCAGCAAATAAAGCGTCTGAAACAATGTCAAAATAAGGTGAAGCTGTGTAGCTACAAGATCGCTCGTGTCCACCTTCTGGAGCAAAGAGATGAAAAAGAAACTGCTCTTGAATGGCCGCCGAATGATTCGTTTGATAGCTATTGTCTCCTCGGTCGAAGTTGCTTTCTAAGGATGAAAGAAATTTATAGTCGAACGACTCCACGATCTTCAGAATCAACGTCAACTTTTCAAATAGGATCAGTAGAAGTCTTCAGTAGCAAAAGTTATAGGCCTTTAGTTATCCAGCCTCTGTGGTAGTCTGGGCCTTCATTTGCTCCACCGAAAGACACCGTTTACTTTCATTAACGAAAACGTCAAAATCTACTCTGCTAGCTATCAGCAACAAGTTTCACAGGGTGTGCTGGAGCCCATCCCTCAGGGGTCGGAAGATTAGTATCAGACTTGTCACGGAGGATAGTAACTATGTCTGAAGCACTGATAATCTCTAATGAGCTGTGAGTGTATGAGTCGAATGTGTGTTGAATCATTTTTTACCTTTCCCACTAAAATTCAGTGCATGGCCCAGGAAATGATTAATCCAAGAGCTTTGTCCTATAGTTAATAGAGTATCGTAGATTCAATGTTAAACGCACGTTCTGTACGAAATTTGACTACTTATCGCTGGCTTGTCCACAAAAGAGCCCTGCAATTTTGACGGAGTGTTTTTGTCTACATAAACAGATTTTGAATGATAGCAACATAATATGGAATAAATCAACTCTTTGATTCGAAATTGAAGGAATGATAATCTGACCAGATTCAAAACTTGAGGAACCATTGGCAGAAAGTCGTAGAAAACGATGGCTTTATCTTGAAGAACATATACTGTTATTTTTGTTTGGAATTCATGCATAATTTTCAGTTTTTACAAGTGCTTCACAACTTTCTTTTCACCTAATATAAGAACTAATGTTGCTCTCGAACGCTTTACAAAACGTTGTATATCAGCAAGTAAATTGAGATGTTTCTTCTTAAAACTCTGTTACCTCCCACTTTTTTTTCATCGATAACTCACTGTTTTGCTCACTTCAAGCCTCTCGATTATTTTCACAGACCAGTCTTATAGTCTTACATGTGCGAGGAATTCGCACGACTAAGGCGTGAACTTTCTTTTGATCAAAGAGCGCTACTCTTCAAGACCCAATTTTGTGCTCTCTGAAATTTACCCAAAACGTGCACGAGTTTTGCGGTCTACGACGTGTCGTCATGCCCATTCGCGCCCAGTGGAATATTTTCATTGTCTACAACTTTTACAACTGAGTGCTTTCTTGTACGAATACAGAGTGGCCTACGCGCTTGACAAACGTGCTCTCCTTTACACTCTACAAGAGATGAGGTATACGGTGCGCACGTGATCATTCAATCGCTTCTTCACCAATAAAGCAAGTTAGGCAACTTTTTGCTGGACAAATAATCACGGAAGCGGTTTTGAACCAGTGGACCTTTGTGGTGTACAATGGCGCATTTCAACCAGTGCTGTAAAACTCTCTGCACTAGTGCTTTCGATTAACAATTTGTAGCTGTATTCACTACGCTGTAGATGAAGGAGGAGGTTTGAACGAGGCTTTTTTCTCTTTCAAAATTTTGATGGGAACGTGTTTTTCTTATAAACTTATGCTGAGATTCACTTACAGCTATTATGAATGGTTATTTTCCAAGCCAAACTTGAAGATTCCTGCTTCTTCTCGTTCCTTGTGCACTCGTGGTGACAGTGCGAAACATGCTTCTCACAAAAGCCTTTTTTTGGGTGTGAAGGATGGAAGGTCAAGTATCCATGATTACGTCTTTATTGCAAGGCCTTCGGTCACCGTTTGGAGATTGAAACTTTAGGTGAATCAATGTGAACGGTCAAAAACAGCATATGAACTTTCTTCAGTTTTTCTCGAGTGAATTTGACTTGCTCTTTCTGCTCCAACCACGTGCCTTTGTCCATCTCCTATTCAGTCGACAAATGATAAAACACATAATTCTGGCAAACTATTGAACCTTTTCGACGTTTCGGTATGTGTCTGTGGCTTATGTACGATTTGGCAGCTTCGCTTGCCTAATCAGAAGTCATATGCCCATAGTAGTCATAGAGTAACACAGAATATCGAGATCAGACAACATGAGATGTTAGCTGAGTCCTTTTCTAGTCGGTGGCTTGTCACTTTTTATCAATCATAGAAACCTTGTCATTATATGGACTGTTTCATATTCTTCATCAATATATAAACATCACTTCATCTGCCATTCAATTAACGAGGCAGGCGAAACTGCCGAAACCTACGTAAGCCGCATAGCGAACCTCGAGACGGCTGAAGAAACAATCTATCGGAATATCTTGGAATTCTGGAACGAGGTTTCATAAAACAGGCAATAAAACGGCAAAGTTGATGTGATTTATGAAAGCCGCAAGTCATCGACTGTAAAACGACTCAGACCAACGCTCCATATTGTCTGGTCTTAATATTCTGTTTCTTCATTACTAATATGAGGCGTGTGGCTCTGACCAGACGCGCGAAACTATCAAAACCTATGTGAGCCACTGACATTCACCCAATCGCGAATAAGCTGAAGATAGTCTATCAGAATATATTGAGTTCTGAAAACGAATCTTCAGAAAACAGTCGATAAATGCTTGGATAATATCAAAAAACTGCTGATTAAAGACTGTGTATGGTAATTAATCCCTTTTTTCTAGCGGAATTCTCCATCAAAT
The DNA here is from genome assembly GCA_019055375.1 of Parelaphostrongylus tenuis. Taxonomy (NCBI): domain Eukaryota; kingdom Metazoa; phylum Nematoda; class Chromadorea; order Rhabditida; family Metastrongylidae; genus Parelaphostrongylus; species Parelaphostrongylus tenuis. Next base: position 11,708 of record JAHQIW010006290.1, read on the forward strand.
GTGAAGAATCTTGGCAAACACTAGATTGAAAAAAAAGTTTGGGCACTCTAATAAGCATGAGATAACTCCCTTGCATATCATGGGAGTATTACAGTTTCTTATGTGGGATTTTCTCACTGTAGACCTTAATATATCGTATCTTTTCTGTCGCCTCCGCATGTCCAACGACACAATCGGAGTTTGTGTTTATTCCGTCATTATTAGAGATTGGGTCTTTCACAGCGAGCTGCAGTCGGCGAAATCAACAAAGTTGAAGGGCAAGGCATAAGAAGCAAATCTCTTGCTGGACGCTGATCCCATCGCTTTAATGCCAGAGAACTTGACCTCGAAGACAAGCCTCGTTCAGGACGTCCGATTTGAATCGCTCCATGAAGTTGAAGATGCATCTCAGGAGTTCTTTGATTTGAAGTCGAATGAATGGTACTTCGGCCAGATCCAAAACTTGGTGTACCGGTGGCAGAAACTCGTTGAAAACGATGGCTTTTATTGTGAAGAATATTCGTTGTTGTTTTTGCTTGAAATTCATGTATAAGTTTTCAATCTTTTACACGTACCCCACAACTTCTTTACAGCCTAATTGTGACACAATTTTTTCTTCTTTGACAAGGGAGAAGTCCGCTAGGTTCACCTTATCCATGCGCTCATAGCCTCTGAACGATCCATCTAGGAAGAACATGACAAGCCCACACAGTCTCAATAAGACGTTCACAGCGGTACCTCTCAGCGGCATACGTAAAGAATCTACAGCATGAATTAAGGAGAAGGTTAGAGCTAACGGCATTGATCAATCTCTGAGAGATGCGCTTTGCATTCGACTTTATCAAGCATTGTATCGGGTAATTAGAGGCATATCTCGCCTTTGCATTGATTCGCGTGGACTGCCGATGTTATCAAACCAGTGGCTATACTGGCAGACAAATTTGGTACCAACTCACCAATCCTGGGAGGATGGAAGGCTTGAGACCTTTATGAAGGATAAAACCAACAACCACGTGTGTCGAGAGGTACCTCTGAAGATCACGCCACGCGTGCCCTAGAGCATGAATAATCACCACTAAACTCCTAAATTGTTTAACACGACCTATTTTGCTCCGATTGCCAGGTCCTAATTTTTTGCTATGCTGAGACATGAGTCAGTAGTTGGAAAACGAGGCGAACTAATACACTCATTTCGAAAAACTCGAGAGAAATGCTAGAACAAAATATTATTCACTTTTACTTTGTATGACATAACCCGTCATCAGATTTGATTTGATCAGAGCACTTCAGTACTTTCGATTCGTTCCCTCGCATTCATTCTTCACAAAGCTTATCCTGATTGAGGATTTCAGCTTTCTATAGATTGCAAAATGATGGCCAAATAGAATTTTTTTGCAATTTTCAAGATAAAAAGCTAAGACACCTCCCACATTGACTTCTGGTGAGCGTTGGCGGAGGACGTCGAACCACCCATAGCAGTTGTTCTTGATAATAACTGCTATTTTTCTCATTGCACATAGTCACGAATAGTAAACTTATCTACTCACAGATAATTATAATAATTGTTGCACAGACAGTAAGTCATAGCGGGCGATTCGAGGCTGCGACACCAGCCGGGCGGCTACAGTATCTCGCACAGTTGGCCGTTTCGTTCGCACAACCGGCAGGCGCTTCCCGTACCAAATGGACCATGTTGTGCGGGTGAATTATTCACAATGCAATGAATGGATCTATGGAAAGAAGTATTTCACATAGCAGCTGACCAGTGTTGTGCTGGTAAGGCACTCATAGGCTAACAGAAATAGGAATCCTGGAAGCGTCACGCCCACATCAGTGAAATTCGACTATGGATGCCACATGGAGCCCGGCTGCAATTTCCAACCCTCTTAACTCTCAGTTCATCCCTCCTATAGAAGCTTGTTCCTCATTACACTTCACATGTACGGTGTAGAAGTTTGTTCTTCATTACACTTCACATTTATAATACAGAATCTTACGCTCCATTAATTACACATATATTGTAAAGACTTACCCCTTACTACACTTAACATTTAAAGTACAAAATCTTGGTCTACAACAAAATTAACATGCATAATACAAATGCTTGCTGCTCATTATACTTTACATGTATAACTCAGGATCATGCTCCGCATTACTCATAGGATTGTTTTTCTCTGATATTTCCAACCACGATCGCACAGTATGTTCCTAAGATCTCTGTAGGTCCATCGACATTGTTGCCTTGTTACCGTCGATTATAATGTAGCATACCGGTTCAATTACCCAAGTTTAAGGTTGTCCTACTGCGATAAACAAAAGTCCCTCGCCGGCAAAACGATAGACGAGCATTCTGCACATGCGGACCGCTACACTACCACTACCATCTTAGTTCGGTAGACCACATTACTACTCCACTACTTCCTCAACGATGTGCACCACATGTAAAACACTTTGATGAACATCATTAACTTCGTAGTAGACGTTCTCTCAAAAGTAATTCTGAAAACAATTAAGGATTCTATTCTGTTTGCTCTTAATAACGTAAGGATGGAACATCCTTGTATCACAGCATGCGTAACAAACGTGAGAGTATCATCCTTTCTTTCCACATGTGAGACACTGAACAAAGAAATTTATGCTAAAATCCACTTAACATAACAAACACGTTTGAAATATAAAGAGTAACAGAAAACAATTTCGTTTGAACATTAGAAACAAACAAACAATTCAACCGGGGTATATAAGTGCGTGAATACCACTTAACAGAACTCAGAAAATTTGAGAATCAACAAATCTTTATAGTATCAAATCATTCGTGACCAAGCCCGTTTTTCGGATGCAGACAATACTTGATAGATCATTGGAGTATTTCCACAAATCAAAACTTCATAGTACAGATCCTATGAAAAGCTTTGATAGAACTAGTCAGCAAAACGACTCTTGCGAGAGTCCTTTGAATTACTAATATCTGTGGAAATGAAATTTACGAAAATAAGGGGCAATATCTATGTTCCTGATTTCTTTCGAAAAAGTGATGGGAACAAACAACAATTAAAATGACGGACTTGTATCACACATGTTCCACTGATTACTCATTAACGCTATTTCGTCTAACAACATTTCTCTTAACTCTATCCGGTAACTGCTGGACCATGATTAGTCCATGATAAAATAAGAGATGGCACAATTTCTGAACTTCTTCTCCACTCATGTCATTAGGCATTTCAGAAAGAGACGTCCATTCAGGATAATTGGCACTAAGTGTATTGAAGCCGCTGACAAACTAAAAAAGTGTGGAGGTTGTCTCAATTTTACTAACTAAAAAAATTCAGAGGCTATTTTGAACAAACCTCGGTGGGTAACTCGAAGTTTTGCTCAGGACGTCCTTCGTAGACACGCGAATTAGCCATGCGATGTACTATATAGCAATCATCCTCATTTTCAAAAATCAGTCTTGAAAAAACATTTGGGTGAGGAAGGCATATGACCATAAGGTAAGTCGTGATTGTAAGGTAGAAAAAGCACCTCTGCGCATGCCTTCTGATCAGTTTCACTTTCGTGCTCGGACGGAACACCATAGGCTTCCCATGAAGAATGTCAGGCCGTGATCCAAGCACGCTTAGATTTTTCTCTTCTGAAAGATACGATATCTGGCACAACAAGATGGAAAACGATGTCCATAAGCAACAGTGATGGAAGTGACGCATGAAGATTTTGATACGACTGGTGATTAGAGTTGTTAAGTAACGTAGGAATTTCTTCAATTATTTATGTGACTCCACATCCAGAAAATATCCCATTTGATCACATAACATGTCTAGAGTCTTTTGGAGGTCTGGTAGGGCACTCAAACAGTACTAAACTGCCTCGTTTCGCCCTTACAGGCTCATCAGTAGCACATTGCCTTTCGCTTCAGCCTAGGAATACACCCCTACTTATAAAAAAACATGTTAGGGCGAAATGGGCCCGCCTAGTATTGTATAAGTGCTCCAGCACACCTCACAAAAGGCTCAAAACATGTTATGTGATTATCACATTACTATTTACTTTAGCGACATCTATAAAAGCACGTGAACGAAAAGGTATGATTCGATTTATCAGCCACGAGGTCGACTATTGGTCATTGCAATGTCGGAGGATTTATCACCTGACTTGCGATGATTTGTTATTGGGCGTCGGATCCTTTATAAGTATGCGTGCATCCCCAAAGGATCGGCTGAACCGAAAAGCACCGTGCTACTGATGAACCTGTAAGGGTGGAACGGGCCTGTCCAGAACTGTATAAGTGCCCACCCAGACCTCGCAAAAAACTCAAAACATGCTAAGTGACTATAGGATCATTTTTTTGAGCGAGGTCTACAAAAGCAGCCGAATAAGACGGTATATCTTATCCAGTCTGATAAGAAGTACTTCCCCTCGTGTAGCGCAGTTGTTGGAAGAATATTGCAAATGCTATCTTGGCCGCTGATTCGATGTTGTGCGCCAGTTTTATCAGCTTCCTTGCCTTTATGGCCGAGAACTTATATCGAACTTTCTTGAAGAGGCAAAACCTCAAGGTGATGTATCAATGAGCGACCGTAAGTCATTTTACGGATCAAATTTGCACTGACTTATTCTCACGACGCCTGATGAAGTTCAGTGCATAGAGCATCCCTCAAAATTAATTAACGCCCGACACTTCGCGCTTTGAGCAAAATGTCCATCCACGCCAGAAAAACGCTGACATTTAGTACGGTAGACTATATTTCTCGAACAATCTTGGTGTTGAAAAAAAGAGATAAAAAAGATTTAGCCCGATACTCACCGTCAGTCAACATTGGAGGCAACGCAGTCTTCATAAATTCTCGAGCCATGATGTCGATCCCACCGTCACAGACTTTTTTCAAAGAATTTTGAAGCACTGTCAAATGACTTTCTAGAACCGCCTTCCATCTGTAAGTTTATTAGTCCTTCAAAATCACACTGTACTTATTGATCTTCTGTCAGATATCAGCTATACAATATCGTCGATCACATATACACACAAATATATATATATATATGTATATATGTATATATATGTATATACGTGAGCGCATGTGGCGCAGTGGTTAGAGGTGCCCTGCGTCGCACACGAGGTCACTGGTTCGATCTCGCGCTCATGGCTCACCAAGCCATCTATCCCTCCGGGGTCGGTAAATTGGTACCAGACAGGTCTCAGACTTGTCTGGAAGGATAAGCAGTACTGACTCGGTTCAGCGGGAGGCCACCGCGAGTCATTGTAAAGGCCAGATGTGCATTCAATCACCTCAAACGAAGTTAAAAATTGAAGTCGAATGCATGGCGCATCCCTCAGGGATTGATCAACGCCGAGAGCTTTATCCTTTATCCTTTTATGTATATACGTATATCTATACACATACATTGCATATGTATATATATATATATATATATATATATATATAATGTTAGCAGTGTTGTTAACTCATTAAAATACTCAAAATTATAAACTCTCTAATTGATTTTCAAGAGACATACTTCTCTTCAAAGAGCTCATCTAGTCGATAATCAGTGTCTGCTACTCCACCCATATCAAGCATTCCCACTGGAAGCGATTTCCTCATCTCCCAACGATTTTTCGCTAAGGTAGTGACAGCCTCAGGAACCTTCAAAATCAAGGCCACACAATAAAATTATTTGACAGAGTGAGGAAAAAGGAATTATCAACAATATTTGAACTAAATCAACCATTCACTGTAGTGGTACTCCTATATAACTCAATAGTACATGAATACGGATATATTTCTTCATCATTGGACACAACGAAGACCAAGATTTTTCTGATTATCAAACCTCGGTACAAAGAAGTGACTCACTACAATAACCAGTATCATCCAGATTGTGGTTATATTCGACCTTTCACATCCCCTGTTAGAAACTAATCAATGTCCACATCGGCCACCAAACTAGAAGGAATTTGTCGGGAAGTCAGTACACGAGGGAGGAGGAGTTTTCGGTAAACTCCTATAAACTATGTCCGATAGCCCCAACAACGACATTTGCCTTGGTATGGGCATCAGATCTTCACCAGCTTTCTTATCAATTTGAGAATGATGGATATGATATCGACAAGCGTAGTATGCCTGGTTTAATGATACGAGCATTTGTCCTAGGCCCCTGTCATCAACATGTTTCTCTAACAAAAAATTAAACTTTCAGGGAAAAGAACATCACCTTAAGATGATGAACTTTACCAGTTGAGTTGCATAGGAGATGATATATTAGGTTCCCTATAAACTGCATGGTATCTAATCAGTATTTTCACAGCACAATCCTTTAGTAGCGCATTCAGTCACTGCCTGTGAGAAACCGCAGCTCAACCACATGATTAACCCTTTCAGGACGGCAATGATACTTTCGTTACTCAAGTTATTTTTCTCCTTTGAGGAGTAAATTTTAGAACTTTCGTGATATTCTAATACTCCGCGAACAGCTCATATGTAGGGAGAAATTCCAAGTGCGACACATGAATATCTCTTGTTGTAGCAGTGCACTATGGAGGCCGTTAGGGACAGCAGGCCTAGTGTGAGAATCAGCGTATCTCAAGTTATCAGATGACTACAATAAGCGTATAGGAAATTCTTTGACCGGCGAAGAATCCAAGTAAGCACGCGTGCACTCCATGGAAGGTACTCCATTCCAAAATGTTTCATAAAAGAATTACCCATGCTCAGTTACGAAAGATAAGACGAGAAAGAAGTATCCTGAATAAAACGCAATTTCAACATTTCCCCCCTATGGGTGAAACGCGGGTTCAACTCCCATCTGAGGTCGAATTTTTGTTTACCATTGAATTCTCTTGGGTACATTTAAATTTCTACATTGTAGTATTTTGAGAAACAACCAAATGAATACTATTAACTTTTGAGAAGGATTTTACAGCGCTAAGGAAATAAATGTCATTTTTGACCAAGAAAGATGAATCCGTATGGCCTCCTCAAACATATGATTATGTATGTCGATCCTTAAGCAACGATCAAGGACTTTTTGATAATTTAAACTTTTCATTTAGTGCCGAATTTTTTACGACACGATCAATATGGGGTATAACCACAAGAATGCTGACATACGAGCAGGAATTAGAACCTGAGGTTTTTATGCCTACCAGACCGCACCTATATCTTTCTGGAGAAACACGCGCTCGAACGACACTACTCTAGCACTCGCTCTGCCTTTCTCAGTCGTGTTTGAGTAATCCAATGACTAAGTACTATAAAATTCTGAGATACGAGCAAAACTTAGAACTGGTGTGGTTGTCAGCAATCCAAATGAATAAGAATAGGGATAAGAGAAAGGCAGAGTGAGGGACACGATGAAGCCGTACGAGCGTGCGCTGCTCGAGAACTGCATAATGGCGTATCGAGTTTGATGATACGAAACATCAGGCTCGAAGTTTTGCTCTTATATCAAAATTTTCCAAATTGAAGCAGCATAGAGGAACTTTATAGGGTCACAGGAAAGTCTATGTTCTGCCGTTTTGAAGGCAAATGCAACTATGTAATAATAATTTAGTTCCATCTCGACTAAAATTGATCTCAGAAAAATTTGAATAGTTGAATGAGTTTAGCAACGCAATCACATCACAAGCTACGAATCTGGTTACATTACTGTACCTTCTTAGGTGAAACTTTATACCCTACAATAAAAAGGTAGGGGAAAATTATTCAAAAACAAAAAGTTGATACATGAATGGTTTTGAATCTCAGCATGAAACAAAAAGGACTGACGAGTTTATCCATAAGATCGGCGAACGACCAATGTCTTCCACTCGAAATAGTTATGTGAAGAGAGTGAACATCATTCGATGTGGTTGCCTAGAACGTATAAGTTACATCTGATAATGTATCATTCTGCAAAAATTTTTTTACATTGGAGCCTTTGAAATTTTTTCAAAAAGTTCGTAAACCTCTCAAAATGCCACTTCCATCTACACTATATCCACAGCGACAACTCAACATAAACTCAAATAAAATGGGTAACTAGATGCAATTTATCGAAAATTCTGACAACTTTAAAGCAAAGAGATGACCAATGTCTTCTTTCTGTAGCACTTTATCAATGATATTTTTGATCTCAAAAGAACGATGGGTTAAACTAACGAGAACCGAAAAATCAACTATCACAGGAGACCTCACGTAAACAGATCTTTCCAATCGAATTTTTTGCACTGTTATCTTTGTTGAGTTTCCTAGATGAACGTAGCGAACATGTAAATGAAAGCTGGCATGTAAGAGAACATCATTTTGAAACGCCCATTCTGAAACGTTTGGAAGCACATAGAATTCATGTTAAATATTAAATTCTATGTTTATTATTACATGATTTTACTCTATTATGGTCCGTGTTAGTAAGAAATCAATCAGAAAACGTAGCTAAAAAACACTTTTTGAAGTTATCGGCATGAACAACTTATAATCATGATCCCACTTGACGTAGTAAAACGCTTATCTTTTCATTTGAATCTTCATTTTACACACGATTTGAATACTTTTCGGTTATAAGGGAACAAATAAATATTCGACCTCATTCGCTGCACAAGAGTTTTACAAAGGAATGAGCTTAAATCTCTGAGTACAGCATTATGTGGCCAGTTTTTCAAAGACACCCTTTTGAAAGCTGTCAAATCCAAAATGAAATTATGATTTACACTGATCGCGCGCCTTCACTTTCATCACGGGTATAATTTGCTGAAAGCACGAAAAGCACATGAACGTGTGCAGCAAATCTTGAACTATCTTGGTCAATCGTTTTTTTGAGGAGTTTCTTTCGAAGCAAAAAAATAGATCGTAATGGAATAATAATAGGCAGAAAGCAGAAGATACGGAATAGTGTATAGACGATGATGGATCCATACACCATTTCGTAGTTTCTGCTCATTCAATTTCTGTGTTCAAATATAAAATGATGCACAGGATAAGAGAAGCGTAGATTTTTTTTAGAACGCAGCGAAAACTGATCTACAGGACCAAAATTCCGTTTAGGGAAGCACATACATAAGAACTGCCAATAACCATTGACGACACCAGATGTCATTGTAGAAATGTTAAGGCCTAATGTTTTCCAGCTGAAACCGTTGCAGTCTTCGAAGGAGTGTTCCGATCTTGACTTCTGACCTCATATCTTCGCTGCCAAAGGGCGATGTCAGCGAGATACGGTAAGGCCGTATCCAGTAACTTATTCAAGATAAGCGCAGTCATTAGCAATGAATACTGCTCGTTATTGTGGCCTTCATTCCGCTCTATGACATTACAAAAGATTTCGAAATAATCTGATGATATGACAACTTTCTTTGAGCCTTTTATGAGATCGAGGACGACACTTTATAAAATTTCAGGCTCCTCATTAGTATGGTGCCTTTCGATCCAGCCAATCTCTTGCAGTGGGAAACAGCCCTACTAACAAAGGAATCGATGCCGAAGAACATCACTGCAAAACAGGAGATAAATTCCCCGGCATTGGAGTGAGCAACAGTCGAGCGCTCATGGGCTGGTAGAATGTCCGCTGTTGGCCACTGCAGTGTCGGGGGATTTTCTCACTCAACACGCGATAATTAAAAGTAAATCGGCGTTCTTTCATGGTTAGGGAGTACGTTCTCTGTAAGGGATCGGCGGAACTGAAAGATACCGTACTAAAAAGGAGCCCGAAAGAGCAAGTCGCCTGTCTCGTACTTTATAAGCGCCGTACAAGATCTCATAAAAGGTTCAAAACATGCTATCATAGTATCAGATTACTATTGTTTTTGAGTGAGGTCTACAGAAACAGTCGAATGAAGATATTACGAAATGCTTCTCTATAAACGTGTATGAAGGCGACTGCTTTCAAGAGAAAACACTCAAAAGGATAGAGAGGGAATGATGGAAATATCGTGTTCTAATCCTCGATTTTTCCAAAGTGCACTAAGTGGTCCCTTTTCTTCTTTTCTTCACTATCCTTTTGACTACTTTGTCTCAGAGACACCCACTCTTATATACTCGCATGGAAAAAGGAATTCTGAAATTTTTTGCAACCACTCTAATATGTAATGAAAAGCCGCTTGAAACTAAAAAATAAAATCAGGCAAGATTTTAACTACTTTCCTGCTGAACCAATACATTAGCCTGTCAAACAGGAAGTCACTGATTCTACAATGATATATCTCTAACATTTCTTCTCAAATCACATCAACGCTTAAAAATCTGCCCTCCTTATTTCATAGCTGTACAATCGAACTTTCATTAAACTGTATTTTTACCAGCTAATATCGTAATGATCCGGAGCATTTTCGTCAAGAACAGGTATAGTTTTCAGATAATTTCAAGAAATTCATATTGACTGAAATTCCTTATTGTTGAACAGGAAACCTACTTGATGAATGAATCCCCGAGGGATATATAGCAGGTCTCCAGCTTCAATCCAACCTTCATACGTCAACTTACGGTTTTTCATGTCGTCATCAGTAAAATTTCCTTAAGTGAACACTGATAAATCCGAATTCTTGTAGAGTATACGAGAGAACACAATATTGGCCACTCTTATTTAGACTTCACACTTACATTTTTTATCTGTAAACTTTTCAGCTGAAAATGTGTAGAATCACAAATGAATGTACCAAAGGATTTCCTTTTTTTTGACAGCTGTCTATAGCAGTTTCATAGTGTTATAACTACGCACCCAATAATGTTAAGTAATATGCAAAACTTTAATCCTCGAGCGGGATTTGATCTCTACTTCACCTTTTCCGAGGGCACGTGCTAACATTGTCGAAGTTCCTACTGTGCTGTCGCCTTTTCTACTATACAAAAAGTCGAATCTGTGACCATCCAACCGTCAACGGTTCGATCTCGTAAACACATGTCGGTTTTTAAACCAGTTAGCTAACAACTAATGGATACATATAATCTATAGGAACTTGCTGAACGAGTGATAACAGAACAGAAGGTCAGGTATTACAAGGCTTAGCACGCACCCTCTGAGAAAGGAGACACGAGTTCAACTGCTGCCTGCGCTTCAAAGTTTTACATATCATTCAACATCATTGGGAATAACAATACTTCCCAACCGACTATGCTGAGACCTCGCTTAGAAATTCAGTATAGTCTGAAAGAATATTTTGAGCCTTTTGAGAGGTCTCATATGGCATCTCGCTGACATACGCACGTGTCGGTGCTCTCGCAAGCCTCATCAGTATTGCATGCCCTACGGCTCACCTCTGCTAAGTATAACAATCGGTGCCGAAGAACTATCGTTCTACATTGAGCGAAAGGATTGATTGATGTCTGAAGTAACTGACTGTCGACTGACTTACTTACAGCTGTTACGGAAGCATACATAACACTACCTTCCAATCGACTATTTTGAGAACTCGCTCAAAAATTGAATATAACCTTACAGAATGTTTGAAAGTCTGATGGAATCAACTAAATCACTCTGCACAGCGATATCAAGTGATCCTTTTGATTGACGTAAAGTAATGCTTCCTCGGGGCTGACTGCTATTATTACCAGAGGCGAGCCGTAGGGCATGCAGTACTGCAGAACGCCGAACGTACGTATGGTATCGAGGTGCCATAGCAGACCTGTTAAAAGGCTCGGGACATTCTATCAGACTATTGTTGGATATGTATGTTTAGTCGCTACAACAAATATGACAGCTTATTTGAGGACCAGTACATGTACTCTGTTCGGAAACAGGCTTACTGAAAAATGACCAGTAAAATATTGATCGACGTAATTTCTTTGACCAAAATCCGATGAGATCCGTGACCGTACTGCACTACAATCGTATATATCCAAGCAGACACAACAATGGCACGAACCGCTCGATTCTCTCGGCAGTTTTTCGTTTATAGAGTCAGGAGCATACACCTTCCAGTACTTTTTTCCTTCCAGCTGCAGCAGAAATGCATCAATATCATCCCAATGAGGAGCGAACCCAGCGGAGCCAGGAGGAGTCAAGTATCTAAATCGTATCACCTCGAGTGCTGAGGGAGCACAGTTACAAAGCCAAACACCAAAGGCTTACGTGTTTGCACCAATAAAACATCCAAACATCTCTTGAAGCACTTCACACAGATACCATACTCGATCGACAAAAGTCTGTGGATTGACAAATTGCACAGATCGACCGAGCTGAACTTCGATTACTGAGTATAACGCATTAATGAACTGAGGACGATGTATAACATTGTACCTTTACATTCGACTGTTTTTCAAAAACTCGCTTCATTTTAATATATCCTCACAGCATATTTTAAGCCTCTTATGAGGCCTGTTATGAGCACTTATGCAATGCAATGCACGTGTTTCGATCATGCAGCCTCGCCAATTGCAGAGTGTCCTCGTCTGTAACGATCCTTCTCGGGAAGAGTCCCGTTGCATAGAGGCATCGTCGATGAACATGTTACACCGTGTATAAAGTAAAAAATCACGTCACCTGATGTATAAGTGTATACAGTGTATAGGTATTCATAAAAGGTTCAAAATATGCTGTATGGATGTATTAATTTTAAGGAAGTCTCAAAAAAAGGCGATTGTAAGGGTATTATGATAAAATTACTAACCTAGAGCAAATCGACTGTTAATCACTACAATGTTCGCTGATCATGTAACTGGACATACACTGATATGTTACCTACAGGTAAAATGAATTTTCACTTTACCCATGGCGTAACATCTTCGTCGACGAATCCTCCATGTAAGGGGTTTCTCCCGAAAGGGAACGGCACAGACGGGGTACACTGTGCAACTGACGAAACTGCAATCATCATATTGCACTGTGCAGATCCCAGTACTTCTTGCTTTCGATTCGTTTTCTCGCATTCGCCCTACACAAAGGTCTGCGAACTTTGTGCACTGCTTTGGCTGCTGCTTGAGAATTTGTCTTCTTCACAAATTTCATAGAATGCTGATCAAAACAATACCCTCGGTAAACCGTAGGTAGCCGTGCTAAGGCGTTCCCTTAGACGCTTGTTGATTGATTGCAGTTGCTCGGGGAGGAAATCGAACAAGCGCCTTTCTCATCACCAACCTTCCTAATGCGTTAGCTAACCATTGCGCCATCTCGCTCTAAGAATTTCATTAACAGAATAAAAATCAAACAACATACAGCGATTTGTTCCTTGAGGTGATTTGGATACACACGTCCAGAACCATTCATCGTAAAGCGTACACCATCTTTGTATTTCGCTATGTTTATATTGGTACCGTACTCCAGATAATTCTATTTGAAAAGTGAAAATATCAAGAGGTAGATTCCACTCACAAAACTAATCTCATGTCTGATTGACATGAAAAGTGCACAGTTCACTCTCCCGTACATTTTTTTGTAAAAAACTTACATTTTGCACCACTTCTACAAAACTTTGGGTAGAAAACAGATTGCCATAATAATTCGGAGCTTTGCGCTTCAATATCAACGCTCCATTTTGGAAGAAATCTCTAAACAATAGTAGATGGCGTCGACAAATATTGAAAACTATAGAGGTTTACCCAGTGATAAAGAGTGATGTGCAAAACTATTGCGTCAGCGGAATTTGAACCCGCTTCTCACTCTAATCAGGAGCAAGTGCTCTAACCCGTTACACTACTGCTGCCCGCTTTGCCATCACTCTTTCTACGCTACAACACATTAATAGTAAAACAAGCATCAGTAGTGCAACGGCTTAGAGCGCGCGCTTCGGGACGGAGTGAGATGCGGGTTAGAGTCCCGACTGACGCAAAAGATTTTGCACTTCACTCTGAGCACTGAGTATATCTGCAACATCATACCTCCGGTAAGAACGGTCAAATAAAAAGAATTGTATTTGATCATATAAAGGCCTAATGCGAAAACCGATCCTGCTTAACCATTTCCGTACGGTGAAAGTCGTTTTTCGATTTTCAATTTTTTAAAGGCATATTTCGTTGGACAGAGCTATTTCGTCAAAATTTTAGTGATCAATCAAGCCTGAATGTCGGCAATATGAACAATATGTTTGGTTTTAGGAAGACCTTCGTTATGAGCTGTAGCAAAGGAAATATAATTACGCATCACATTCATCCTGCTTTGTTCGCATTGTTAGGGTTTGAGGATTATTCTTATTAGATTATTCTTCTTTGGAACTTTGATTGATCCGTTTTCACTGTATTTATTTTTTCACTAGGAGGATCCCAATACTCTTAACATTCAAATCCTTATTTCCTCTTCTTCTTGAACGTAGTAGAATACTTGTCAAGCAAGTCTTGCAATCTCGAAGATAGCCTGGCTCTGGCGTTCCCAAGCACGTTCGTTTTGATTGCCGGAGAGTGCTGGCGGGCGGAACTTAGCGGCGCGCCGCGACAAAGACACAACCATACGCCCGCGGCGCTTCCTTATTGCTATTTGAAAAATTAATATTAATACTGATTCGATAGCACCAATATCAGCGGGTCTGAAGCTAGACCTGATCTCTGAGGCCACCAAAGTGCGCTTTACAAACGAAAATAAAATTACGTTTCACATTCGGAGTTTTCTTCGCAAAAAGCTTATGTACACAAAATCAGAATTCCACAGAACCTTGAAGTTTTTTTTAGAACAAAGAAGGATTCTCATTAATCGTTTGGTGAACGTGGACCCACGGCCTCTGCATCTTTGACTTCCGGCGTGGCAACACTCTGCTCCGTCTTCTCTGCAACGCTGACTTCCAGTGTGAGAATCACTGTCTGTCTCACTTCTACCCGCGACTCAGCACCCCATCTATCGGAAAGAAGGTTGCTGGTTCAATCCTCTACCACGAGGCGTCCTTGTAGTTTTTTGGTGCTATTTTTCTTAAAACTACAAGGAGCATCGTGGTAAGGGATCGAACCAGCATCCTTTCCGATGGAGAGGGTGTTGGACAGAGAGGATTGAGACAGACAGCGATTTCCAAGCTGCGGCTCAGAGAAGCACAGGAGCTGGGGAAGACCGTCCAAGCTGCAAGTCTAGGGGTCAAAGATGCAGAGGACGTGGTTCCACGGTCTCGAAAGGATTGAATAACGAAAATTGCGCGCCGTGTGCAAGAACCGATAAGAAACCGTACGGAAGGGGTTCAACTTTGACATTACTAATCAATCATATATACATACTGATTAAGCTGACAGCACGGAGTTGAAAAAATTAAAATTTATTCGGATAACGTTTCGACGTCTTTGTGACCTTAAGAGCTCTTCGATGTCGACTGCGCACATTCGCGTTTGTCCTCGATGCGGTCATCGTCTTTGTTATCATTTGAGTCGAATATTTTCCAGTGGAGTATCACTTGAATGAAAAGCCTCACCCGGCGATGAGTATATATATGGGACTCGTACCTGTCCATTATGAAGCGGCAAATAAAAAACCGATCTTATTCGCTGAACAAGAACTTTTTATGGGAGTGTTAGTGATCTATCGAAAGCTTAAAGTTCTGGATAGAGCCCCAAGTTGACGGTTTTCGAAAAAGCCTTTTTTACGTTGTTACAGAAGCACCCTGTGTTCCAGACGCGTATGTTTCTCGCTGAACAAAGCTCTTTCTTTGAACTGTCAGTAATCATCCGATAGCGTAATCGTTGCTGACTCCTGCGCTGTGCTTATATTTTAAGAAGACCGTTTCTCTGCAATGCAGCAGGTAAAATAAGTTGGATTCGCATATGTAACCAGGGGAAGTCTTTGACCAATTCACGTGACGCTGGCTGAGGCGATGATCGATCAGTCTTCGACCACTGCTACGACATCGCATCAGCAGCACGTACTGGTCAAAGACCCCCTTGGTTACATATGCGATATTAACTTATTTCACCTGCTGCATTGCAGAGAAACGGCTTTTTCAAAATGTAAGCACTGCGTTGGAATCAGCAACGATTACGCTGTCGAATGATTACTAATAGCAAAAAGAAAGAGCTCTGTCCGGCGAGAAATATGCGAGTCTGAAACATAGTTTTGTGTGGATTTTATAGCATTACAGAAGAGTCTTTCCGAAAACCGACGACGTGCTTAGCCAAAATTTTAAGCTTTCTAATGACTACTGATAACACTCCCACGAAAAGTTCATGTCCAGCAAATGAGATCGGTCCTTTATTTGTCGCCTCATAATGGACAAGTACCACAGGACTTTTTTCAAATTATTATTACGCTTTGTGCTAGCCAATAATGATAGCGATTACTGCAGGATGGGCTGCCTGGTGAAATACAAACTACTATCAACGGACAGTCGCCAGCAACAGTCCTGTATCATATAAGGGCGTTGCTGAGTGAGATTATTCATTCGAGCGATGCTCTACTGAAAAAGACTCGACTCGAACGACAACGAAGACGAACGACTGTGGGCCAGTGCGATTCATCGGCTCTGAAGAAGATGAAACGCGTCGATATGTTAGCCAAACAAATCTATCTTTCTCTTCTGATATTGACTTAATCAGGAAAGAATAGATAAACAATCGTTTATAAGAATTTTCCAGACGAAAAAATACCTGAAAAACTTTTGAACATTACATGGAGTAATCATCCAAGCGAAAGCTCGTGTGGCAGTGATCGATGAGTCGTTGTCAGTGAAAGGAAAACTGTCAAAGTCCGGAGGAGGAGGCAACGTAGCACCACTGCGTACAAGCTGAAACACAGCAGACATTCTGTTTGCCCTTAAAGATGACATGGACCCTTTTCGTTTCAAGATTATTTGAAGACGTTTTAGCTGGAAAATTCTTTTTTATTGGACTTTTGATAGTCATTAGATAGCATGAAAAACGTGGATTTTGCTTCATTTTTGAAAGACCTTCTCAGTGAGCAGTGAGCTCTACCAGCGAGCCGAATACTAAATTTGACACTCGCAGTGCTTTGCTTTGCTCAAACTCGAAAGTTTCCTCGCGCATGAGAGATATATGAGCAATAAAAATTATAACGTTGTAAAGGATAACGTGAAGCTTCAAAGTGCCACAAGGGACCTAAGGTCTTTTTCAGAACATGGGACAACCCCTACTAAGCAACGAATATCACATTACGCAAACGGCTGCCGTAACGAAAGGGTTAAACCATTTTGAAATTTACAGCAAACACATTAATGGCTCTCTCCCTCCCTGAATTGGAGTTAATCGTCTCACTGAAGATGAGGAGTGCTCCAAGTAGTCAAATTGTAATGTAGAAACAGAAGATTCACCTTCCAAAGAAGGTCAGCCAAAGTGAAAAGTTCAACTTTTCAATTCGAACTAGAGTACAAATAAGGGCTCCATGGGGTGACAAACCCCTGATTGCTTGTGGTTAGCTTTCATGGAAAAGCAGCAAAAAAAGTATACGACCGGACTTTATTGATGTCTTTTCAAATCCATCTCATCAGCTGTTTTTATTAAACCTAGGTCTAGACAATCAATATAGTCCGTGAGAATGTTTAGAGCCCTTTCGGGGTTGAGTTAGAGACATATATACATTTCGGCGGTATCACCCGCTTAAATAGTGGCCCACGCCGCACATTGAACCCATTGGTCAAAAAGTGGTGATTACACAATATCACGTGCTATCGCCATGAATAAAGCCTCCCCTTTCGTGCTACGAAGTGGAGTTCGGTGTAGGGCGTGGGTCACTGATAAAGCCGGCAACACCGCCTAAATGTAAGTGTGACTCTAACGTAGCAACGTCGAAAAGGCTCTAAACATTCTCACAGATTATAATGGAGTCTGCTCAAATTGCTAGATTATTCACGTTTAAGGAAACGTATGCATGGAACGCACCAATACATCTTTAGATTTTTCACTGGACAGAACTTCTCCATGAGATTTTTGGGAGTCATCTGATATCTTGGGGAACGGCGAAAATAACAATAAGCTTGGTTTCTCAAAACAATTATAGAGCGCCGTACAAGAGATCTATAAATTTTCTCCAAACGAAAGGGGAAAATAACTTATCAAATAACGAAAACCACGCGTCCTTTGCGATTCGCACTGTGCAAAACGATAAAGTGCCGTTCTCAGCTGATGCCACACCATCGATAACTCTCGATAATATTTTGACTATTTTTCTTTATTTTAGAAGTTGCAACTTTCACAGAATAGAACAAACTTTGTTCTATCGTACTAAGGGCATGTGTTTTTTTATTACATATTGCCAAATAAACCCATTATGAAGAAGAAACAGCGGGCTAAAACATAATTTTCCCTCAGCTACTACAGCCCATTTAGAAGGCCTTTTCAAAAATCAAGTACACTATTACAAATCACTTTTTCGCATACAAACTCATAACTCCAAAACTATTGATGCCCCACTACTTTAACCGTTGAACTACTATCTAAATCTATTAACCCATAATAATGCAAAATAATTAGTGAAGGGAGAATTTGAATTAAGAAAGTTAAAGTAGGAAAAATTCTACATAACAATTCACCAAATTGATACTAAAAACACCCAATAACAACCTACAATTAAACCATGGAATCAATCCATATAACTCTATCTGAAAAATTCAAATTATAACCTCGAAAATAATTAATTAATCCTACAGCCCCGAAGTCAAACAAACTCAAAATTTATACTTAAGGATTTTTGATAGACTTAACCCGCCTATTGACAATAAGCCATACTTGTACCAATTATACTAAATCTTTCAACAAGAGTGTACACCTAAAGAGTATGAACCTTACAGACTTAATTATCCTATCTTACCTTCATTTCGAGTGCTTTATTAAGACCACGCTCAAATTTCAATAAATTCTTTCATTACTATTTGGGCCAACTTGTCATGTGGTCTGGTAAGGGCTCTTGTACAGCCCGATACACGTGTTTCGTCCTTACGGATTCGTCAGTCGGGCAGAACCTGTCGTCTTTCGATATTTTTGTAGTCAGTTCTCTCGGGAGCTCTGCTATCTTACAGAGAGTTATCAAAGACGAACGTTTTACACTCTATGTCAAGCAAAGTTTGTCGAAGGAGCAATCGAGTGCGTAGACACTCTGTGTTAGGTGAAAACTTCGCTTGACATAGAGTGTAAAACGTTCGTCTTCGATAACTCTCTGTGAGGGAGCAGAGCTCCCGAGAGAACTGACTACAAAAATATCGAAAGACGGCGGGTTGTGCCCGACTGATAAGTCTGTAAGGAGGAAACACATGTATTGGGCTGTACAAGAGCTTTTACCAGACCACATGACAAGTTGGCTCAAATAATAATGGAAGGGTTTGTTGAACCAATACTTAAAATAGCATGAACCATTCCTAAATAACCAAATACCTCTTTATTACTTGACAATTACAGAGTAGATGGGCTAATATTTCCGAATGCAGGCGAAATCAAATCATAAACCTCAGGATGATCAAAAAACCAAAACAAATGTTGATAAATCGAAGGATTACCTCCTGAACTAGGATCAAAAAAAAGATGTATTTAAAACTACGATCAATTAATAACATTGTAATAGCTTCAGCAAGAACTGGCAAAGACAACACCAAGAAAAAAACTGTAACAAAAAAGTCTGAAACAAACAAACTTATATGTTCAAAAAAGCAGACCTTCTACGCATATTTTTTGTAGTACACATGAAATTAATTCCCCATAGGATAGAACTTAACCCCGCACAATGCAATCTAAAAATAGCCAAACTTACCCTCCTTCCAACATGACCTAAAGTTCTTGAAAGGGGATAAACCGTTGACCTGCCAGTATCTACAAAACTCCAATCCAAAGTTAAAAACATCGACGTAGGTAACAACCAAAACCATAAATTATTCGAACGAGGAAAACTTATATCCGGCGCCCCTAACATCAACGGTAACATTTAGTTACCAAAACCACCAATTATTCTAGTTATAACCATTTAAAAAATTATCAAAAACGCATGTGCCGTAATAATTGAATTATACTACTGACCGTTGCACAATAGTATCCCACGCTTAGACAACTCCAAACGAATAATTAAAGACAAACTTAGATTAGAATTAGAGACGGCCTACCATACCTGATCCAACCCAAAAAGAAATTATAAGGTCCCAATATCCTTATGATTAGAACTTTCCAATCAAACCGACAAACCTCCCTCATATTTTTTATCTATATAAATATAAGAGAATTTTCTATCAAATAATAAATAAAGTTTATTAAAAGCCTATGCCCTGAGAAAAAACTTATACATGATTGTGTACCGAAAACGACACACACCGTCCCCAAAGGGTAAAGAGGATCACAAGTGTAAGAATGGTTGGAATTCATTGCAGAATGAATGGAATTCAGAATCAAAAAAATGCTAGACTTGGAATATCTCGAAGAGAAGATAGAAATTATTCGACCTGATGAAGTACTACCGCCTTTTGGTCCTTGCTGTCGAGAAAATCATAATAATCCTCAAGATCAAATACCATAACGGTACGGTCAGAATCGTCGTCAGAATCTCCTTCATCCTCATCTGATTCATCGCTGACGCTCTAAGACAGTACCAATCGACAAACTTTTTTTGGCAAGAAATCTATTCTCTACCCTTATTCATTGCGTTAAAAAAACAGGGTTGTTCTAGGATTAAGATCAAAAATGCAACACAATGGTAACACCGAACCTCATTACTTTCAGTGTGACGTCATCCTCGCCAAATCTCGAATATTCCTAAAAACATTCAGAGAGATTCGCTTCAGTTCACTCTATTGAACCGACATGTGCAAAAACGACGAAAGATAACTGATATATGGACTAAAAATTTGCAACATAATCTGACGTAATCAAACGGAAAGGAGTGCAACAGCGTTCACAGGTGCTCTGCCACACACGTATGGATGGCTCAGTCAAGCGCCTAGGGCTCATTTTATTTTCCATTCCTACAGGGTAGGTGAACTGCTACCAGACCTGCCCGGGAAAACAGCAGCAGTGACTTGATACATCGGTAGACCACAGTGATCTATAACACTGTAAAGGCCACTGTAAAGGCAAGGTGTCTATTCAATAGCTCTAAAGATGCTACGAATGAAGTCTAGTGCATGACGCATTTCTCAGAGATTAGTCAACGTGAAGAGCGTTATCTTTTAACCCATTTACCAAACTATGAACAGAATGTGAAAGTCAATGTCGCTACTCTCTGAAAGAAGTGTGGCAAAATTCACCGATTCCGAATGCATGGAAGGCCTGGCATGACATTGTGGGAGCGTGATCGAGCCATCAACCTGGTGTGTGGCGCAGGGTACCTCTAACCACTGCGCTACAGAAAGGAAGATGGACACACACGATAAGTAGAGCTATGCGCATATGATCAAATCCTCACAAAACTGTGACGTTTCAAAATGAGATATTAAAAGCCCAAAGCCTTAAAATCACCTCAGAAGTAACGGCTTCATTAGCCACAACACGGATCAAATCTTCTTCTTCATCATCCCTAACTGACTGTTCTTCATTACCTTCTATGTACTCACCATCTGATATCTCATTGGGATCATCCACATTCCTACTGGAATCTGCAAAACTCATGCTGCGTAAATTCGATAGAATTAACCTGAAGCCACAAATGAGCATAGACCTTTTCAGGAACGCGGCCCACCTCCCTGCACCTCCATCCCACGCGTAGCAACGCTTACGGTCTGCTCCACGTCCTCTACATCTCTAACTCTGGGGTGGGAATCACTGGATGTACATTGTATTGCTTCAATTGTATTATAGTCGTTGTTCTCTTATGTTACGTTCTTTATATATATATGTATATATATATGCATATATATATATATATATTATGTTGT
The DNA here is from genome assembly GCA_019055375.1 of Parelaphostrongylus tenuis. Taxonomy (NCBI): domain Eukaryota; kingdom Metazoa; phylum Nematoda; class Chromadorea; order Rhabditida; family Metastrongylidae; genus Parelaphostrongylus; species Parelaphostrongylus tenuis. The sequence goes on from JAHQIW010006290.1 coordinate 33,360, forward strand.
TATAAGTTGGAATATAACAACAGTAACACAATTGAGATAATACAATAACATGTTCAGTACGTTGCTACGTTGGAGGTCAGAGATGCTGAGAGGGAGCAGACCGCCCAGAGTTGCCGGTTAGAGATGCGGAGGCCGCGGGTCCGCGGTCCATAAGTGTTAAAGACATAGTAATGGATAAGAGAAAACAAAGCAGATGGAGCAGCCAAGTTATGAAGCCTCGAACATGAAAATTGTCTCGAAGAACTCCCTTCAACAAAATAGGATTGCGTCCAGTAAAAGCTAAAATTCCAATCCTTTCACTGAGAAATGATTTCTCCAAAATAGTTTCGCTTATTTCGTAGAGGCAAGAAGGACAGAAATAACTCTACCGTAGCTTTCATCGCTCTCGAGTACTTCCAAACTGTCGCCGTTTTCTACAATGACTTCTATAATGCATACAAAAGAAAGATCAAAGACCTCTAATTTATACAGTACACATATGTGCCCATCTTTGCTAATGCGTAGCCCTAACCATGTGACTGATCAGCATGTTAATGCTACCAATGACTGACCAGTCGGAATGGTGACAGACGTTCATCAGATGCACTAGTGGAAATAACTCTAAAACGATAGTGAAAGGCGCGTGTGGAGCAGTGGATAGTCCTTTCGGATCCTGGACCCACGGCCTCTGCATCTCTAACTGGCAACCCGGGCGGTCTGCTCCACCCCTCTGCGCCTCTAAATCTCCGCATGTCGCTGTTGGAAGCAGCACGATGGGGTTAGAGATGCCTAAGGAGGGGGACAGACCGTTCGGAGTTGCCAGTCGATGATACTGAGTCCGCGGACCCACGGTTCCAAAAGGGTTAAGTGTACAAGTAGTTGATACTTCATTTCTAAACCCGAGACTCACCGCTCACCAAACCTTCGCTCCGAGTTCGGTGAATTCATACAGACTTGTATCGAAGGATAGAAGCACTAACCTGATAGATTGCTAGATCACCACTGGTCATTGTATAGGCCAAATATGCATTCAGTCATATATAACAACGACTGACAAAGTCGAATACATAGCACATCCCTTAAGAATTGCTTGACGCCGAGAGCTTTACCTTCTACTTTTTTATATTCAGAACACGTATGGCGCATTGGAAGTATTTCACAATCCTTATTCTCACCTACAAATCAAGAGATAAAGCTCCCAGTGTTGATCAATCTCTGAGGGAAGCGCCATGGATTCCACACCGATCGTGACATCGTGTGAGAGATTTGATGCATAACTGGCCTTTACAATGACTCGATGTTGTCTATCGATGTATCAAATCAGTGCTGTTACCTCTCAGACTAGTGTACCAATCCACTGACCCTGTTGTGATGGAAGGTTTGGAACCCTTAAGCTCGGGATCGGATAGACCATCTCTCCACTTCCGTGAAATCTCTAGGGATGTTCTCTAGAGATTGTTATTCTTCGAATGTTGGCTGTAGAAAAGTGGGAACGTTCCTGGATAAAAGGTTCTAACACCCCAGTTTGAGCTTAACACATGTGCACTGTATGAATTATCAAGGTGACAATGTTCAATCTCCTCACCATCGATTTCAGCCACGTCTGCCGTATATGGATGCTTCCTCTGGAATCCAATATTCACTACAGATCTACATCGATTGAATGGAAACGAACGAAACATCCAAACCTTAGTTGTCGTCTTACTACTGCGCATAGCAGTCTTCTTCGTATTCGCATGACTACTGCAAGTAGCCGTCTCCTTCGCTTTGATTAATTAGCGAAAATGTTGACTTTACTATCCGAATCACCTGAATTATGTAAAATTGAAGCTCTATAAAAGCTTTGAAATGTTGCTCGGCTTTCTGGCCATGTCGTGACATTGCGCTAACGAGACGACGATGAGCCTCGTATAACACCGTCTACGAATTACGATATCGATTACAGATGCAAAGTGAGAGTTATCCTTTAGTGAGTGAAATGCGGGTTCAACTCTCGCCTAGAGTCCTAGTTTTTGCGTGCTATTCAATATACTTAAACTTAGAAATTTAGTAAACCTACTTCTCCTTAGTTTTTCCGGAGGCACTCTGTGACTCGGCGAATCACTCTCAACTGCTGTTCCATTAACCAAAGCCCTCTTTGTAGATCGCGGTATTCTAGGGTGGACTTCCATACGAACCACTTTCACGCCATCACTCATACGCTTCCTCTTCTTTTTGAACTAAAAGAAAACTTGAGCCGACCTTCGTCTCGTTCGTCTACATCGACTAAGAAAAATTCTAAGAAAATTATACATTGTTAACCCTTTCACTACGGCCTGTAACAAAAACGAGTCTCGAAGCGCCCGCCAGCCGAAAATCGCCGCCCTAGCAAAAGCGATAAACCGAAAGTCTTTCGAAAAATTGGCCGTAGAAACTACTGATCTATGGAAAAGTGTATAACGATGACAAACCTTTTCGTAATGTTTCACACGTTGCTCCCTGGGAGATGCCTCTCTATAGAAAACTTCTCCTGAAAAATTCAATAATCAAAGAAAGGAGTAAATAGGCGGGGAGATAGGTATAAACCGTGTTTTCTTGAACAAAAATGAGCACAACATATTGTCTTCATGCCCTCTTTCCAATAGCCCTTTAAGGATCAAACGGTACATTTCGTAGCATGCCGCACGACGTCGAGTCTCACTCGGCTACTGTAACGGCGGCTTCGCGTCTTGTGTGAAGGCAGGCGCAATGTCCAGACATCCACGCACTGACATGCCGATGCAGCCTTTTGCGACTGCTGCGCAAGCGACGGCGCGACGCCGCTTGCCTATCAGAGCTGGTCCTCAGAGGGGTAGATCCCATGCCGTTGCTTAGCCCATTCAAGACGAGGGGTGTCGCTCTCGTCACACACGACCCTTTGATTATCTTTTGAAGCTTCTTGTTTTGAGCTGCCCAAGCAAATTCAAGCATGTTCTCAAATCAAATAATCCAAAGAAAACAACCGCGACCTCAAGAAATCAGTCCGTTGCGCTAAAAGAGATTACTTATTACTATATTTAAAGTGATTTCAATGCAATAACGTCATGATTGATTCGTCAGCACTTATCAGACGGCGACAGGTGAAAAACCGATCCTTTTCGCTGGACAAGTATTCATCACAAGAGTGTTAGTAATCGTCCGAAAGCTTAAATACCTGGCTACAACTCTGTGCGGCCGGTTTTTCAAAACACCCTTTCTGAAGCTGTAAAATTCAAACCCAAATTATGTTCCACAACCCCCCCCCCCCCCTCCGCGCTTTCATTTTTCTCACCACTACAATGCGCTGAAAGCCCCAAAAAGCCAATATGTGAACACCGATCTCATTTTCCATGCTACACTGCAGTGAAACGGTCGCAGCGTTTGAATCACTGAAACCTATGTTAATGAATAATTACTAATAGTCTAAGGTAAGAGCTCTATCCGGCGAGCTGTGAAGCACGAATCTTTTCCTTCTCCTGGAGCGCTATCAAAAGAGTTTTTGCAAAAAGTAGGTACATCTTTGAGTTCTTCGAGACTTGTGCTGTCGAATGAATACTAGCACTCTAGGAAGAAATTTTGTCCAGTGAATTATAAACGAGATAAGAGAAAAAACGCGTGGTCGTGTGCAACACAATTTTATTGTGGATTTTACAGCGTTATGAAAGAGTGATCTGAGAAAAGGCTATTTGGAGTTGTAGCCAGAGATTGAAGCTTTCGAATGATTACTAACATTCCTATCAAAAGTCACCTGTCCCGTGAATGAAGTCAAATATTCATCTGTCGCCGTCTAGCATGTAAGCACCAATACGTCTTCTGAAAGGCTAGAATTCCCAAAAATCACTCACTGGCTGCCACTGCATCCCCGTTCTCGATGGAAGCCCATGGGTCACTGGATCCTTCAGGCGATAAATCATTCGGCTCGACAATATGTGATGTCCCAGTAGGTCGAGACTTATTCTTATTTCTGTCTACCATTGCAAATGAAAGACTCGACCTTGATGAAACTGTGGGTCAAATACATCCAGTATATCAAACGGAGAGAAGACATAGTTGAAGCAGCAAATACACAGAGAAATTAAATCAGAATTAGTGAGTGATAGCTAAAAGTGTGAACCTCGCACGGGAGTTGAACCTGTGTCCCACCCTTCCGGGGGCGAATGCTAACCACTGCGATAACACTCTTATTCCGTTATCACTCTTCCAATTTATCAACTATCTAGTCAAGGATGCTGAGCAAAATGTCAAAATTCCAACAGCAAGCGGGACTCGAATTCATGTATCTTTCATCACGGAGGTGCGTGCTTTCACTACACCAACAAGGTCAAAGCTCTCATCCTCCACTCTTTTTTCCACAGTATAAGGCATCGTCGAAGCTGTCATCAGCTATACGAGTTAACGGGTTTGGTCCAGTGATAAATATAGGACGGTGGGCATGGTGTAATGGTAATAGCCACCCCCGGGAAGAGTGAGTTACCGGTTCTACTCCCAGCTAAGATCGGAAGCTCTGCATATCTTGTAGCATCCTTATACGTTTGGAACAACACTACACTGTTATAAGAAAGGTGGAACAAATAACCGCTGTCACTTCATTAATTATTCAAAACAAAACGCTTAAGAATTCTCCGAAAATTTTATAAACATATGGGCCGTTCATGACAATAACATTCTGCAAAGGTGGAAGACAAATAAATGTAAATAATGACAAAAAAGGTAATAAAAGGGCGAGAAGTCAACATGATAAGCGACCTAGTTTCAGATTTGAGCAGGAGGAAACGAGAGGCTTAGAGAACGTTTAAGAGAATCGAGGATGCAGTGAAGAGGAGAAAGAACATCGAGGATGAAGTGAAGAGAAAGAACATCCGACTCCGTGCCCACTTTTTTGACTCGACAATTATCCCTGCCCTGACGTATGCAGCAGAAACCTGGTCGCCACGTAGGCAGGATGAAAAAGCTTTTGGCGTTACTAAACGCGCAGTGGAAAGGTCGATGCTAGGAGTATCCCGTATCTCGCAAATGAGAGAAAGGATCCGAACTTCCGACCTACGTCAACGATCAAAAATCGGAGACGCCGTTCTACACGCCAGGATATCGAAAATAAGGTGGGCTGGACACGTGATGCGCTTTAATGAGAACCGATGGACGAGAGCCGTTACCGACTGGATTCCTCGGGATATCAAGCGCTCTTTAGGAAGACCACCGACCCGTTGATCCAAGTTCTTCACGAAAGCTATAGAAGAAAGACATGATGCTCAGCGAATCCCTAGAGCGAGGAGGACCCACTGGGCTACTGTGGCACGCGATAGGAAAAAATGGAAGAGTTGCTGGTGACCGCTTGTGTCACTCGACGATAAACGGGACGCAGAACCTCGTGCGGGAGCTGAACACTCGTCGCACCCTTTTCGCGAGCGAATGACGAAGCAGACCAAGAGCCCTGGCAGATCGGAAAGAGTGCAACGCGGGTTCAATCTCCGCCTGAGGCTAGAAGCTTTGCATACTATCCAACATTACCGGATTTCTAATTATAACATCCTAACGGAGCTATAAAAGCGGTCAGATAAGTAAAAGTAGATTCTTTTCTATTAAACGGCACGGGTCGGACAAATGTCAGATCTCTGGCTACAGCGCTAGGTGCTCCTTCTTGTAAAGGCCCTTTTATAACGTGTTTACACTGCCCGCACGGACTCACAACTACTCTAGTGGAAGAAAGAAAAGTATACGAACTTATAGAGGAAAGTTCGAAGTATAAAAGACATACGATTTATCCGAAGTTCCTTTCAAGGCGGAGGAAAATCCTAAATATCATAACAAATATCGCACCACACATGTGCCATGCCTGGCAATCGATTGGGCTGGTTTCGATCCCCGGCGACGCACACAAACTAGCCGACAAGCGAATGCGCGGCATAGGTGGAACTCAATCTTATTTTCACTGCAACACATCAGTGAAACGTTCTTTTGAGAAGATAAGCACGGCGTTGGATTCGCCGAAACTTACGCTAGCGAATGACCACTCCATAGTCCAGGGAAAAGCTCTGTCATGCGAGAAATACGTGTGTGTGAAGCACAAATGTTTCCTTTCTGCTACAGCGATATAAATAGGCTTTTTCAAAAAACAGCCACGTTGTGCAGTAGCCAGAGACTTAGGCTTTCGATTTGTTATCAAAAGTGCGACGAAAAGTCTTCGTCCAGCGAACAGGGTCTTTCCATCCTGCCTGAGAAAAGAACCGAAAACTGTTTTTGTGCGGAACAACAACACATCCTGCAATCGATACACAACCAATTTGACCTGATAAAGATCAACAGCCTCCGATTTTAAGGTCTCTTGTTGTGCCCAGCGCCACTACAAAAAGTCATCAGGCCTTCTTACAGACCCTCGTAGTGTTCGGACTTCATAAGCTCCAAAATAAAAACATAGAGGTGAAAGCCCTCGACACCGATCAAACCCTAAAGCATGCGTCACGCATTCGACTCCATTCGTAGCATCATTTGAGTTGAAACAAATGCCTCTGGCCCCTACAATGACTTGCGGTGATCTGCCGATGTGTCAGGCAGTGCTGCTATACCCCCAGACACGTGTGGTACCGACTGGCCGAATCCGGATAGATGGGAAGCTTCGTGAGTTCAGGGTGGGATCAAACCATCTACCACGCGTGTAATGCAGAACACTCTACCACTACGCCACATGCCCGCTCTGTGACGTACTTACCGGTTTAATTTCGCGTGAAACAATTTCATAGATGAACGTTCTCCATTATTGTTGCCGAAGATAGTGCAAAACTATAAGAAAAAAGGCCGGAATTCTTGGACAGAAGAAAAAAAAGAAAGCTGTTAAACATTTCAGGACCGTGGACCCACCGCCTGTGCATCTCTACTTCGCAGCGCGGCAACGCTGGGTGGTCCGCTCCATCACCTCCACATCTCTGACATCCAGCGTGGGAACACACTGAATGCTTGTTGTATTGCTCCAATTGCACTATTATTGTTATTTTCCTTACGGTTGAAGTAATACAATGATACATTCAGCGCATTCCCACGCTAAGGGTCTCAATAAGCTCCTCATTAGGTAATTTCCATAGTCCAATTATTATGTGGCTGCGGATAGCGCAGTGGTTATTGATGCAGTGCACCACGAAGCATGATGCTGGCTCGATCCCCCTCCTTGCCATCAGAGATTTAAATGTCAAAAAAAGCCCTAGCTCGGCTGACTTCAAGGTCTCTTGTTGTGACCAGCGCCACTACAAAGAGTCATCAGGTCTTCTTACAGATCCTTGAAGTGTTCGGACTTCATAGGGTTCCCATTTGGACGAGATAAGGAACCTCCAAATATCCATAGACGTCAAAAGCACGTAAAATAGTGTGGAAAAATAAGCTGCAAAATAAAAATATAGAGTTCAAAGCCCTCGACACCGCTAAACCCCTGAAGCATGCGTCATGCATTCGACTCCATTCGTAGCATCATTTGATGTAACTGAATGTTCCTGGCCCATACAATAACTTGTGGTGGTCTTCCAATGTGTCAAGCAGAGCTGGTATACCTCCAGACAAGTGTGGCACCGTTACGCCGAACCCGCATAGATGGGAAGCTTCGTGAGTCCAGGGTGGGATCAAACCGTCGACCACGCGTGTATTGCAAAACACTTTACCACTATGCCACACGCGCGCTCTGTGACATGCTCATCAGTTTGAATTCGCGTGAAACAATTTCATAGATGTACAAACTCCATTAATGTTGACGGAGATAGTGGAAAACTATAAGAAAAGTAATCGAAATTCGTAGACAGGAGAAAGAAAAGAAAGCTGCTAACCCTCTTAAGACTGGGGACCCACCCCCTCTGCACCTCTAAGCACCAGCGTGGTTACGCATTAGACGCATAATTGTAGTTCTCGACTGTATCCCGGTTTTCCTGCTAATAACAACAACACATTTACATATAACATATGAAGATGAGAACAATGATGGAATTGATATGATATGATAATACATTCAATAAGTTCCTACGCTCGGGGTTAGAGATGCGGAAGAGGGGGGCTCACGGTCCCGAGAGTGTTAAAGGGTAGGTCATCCAATGACACACTTCCTCGTATGTAAATCCAACGACGACCCTTGGATTTTGCATATCCGTATCCGCTCGAATATATTGCCTCTCCTTAGAATTGTCGTTCGATAATGTTCCAATCCATTTTCTTTAACATCCCGAGACACCCAAATCTAGCCGATCGAGGGTTCTTCGACCCAGGTGATCCACCAAACAAGGGCTTTTGTGTTTTGAGACCTCGTTCCCAAACCGCTCCCTATAGCGGACTGAAGAGTCAACTGAAAAGAAGCCTAGTACCAGTGCTAAACTCTCCGAAGGATCGAACTTTGGTTGGCACCTGACGGACTTCAACTATTCTTGAGCATGTTGAACGGGTACCATTGAATAAACTTCAGCCTAGTAATAGCATAAAAACAAGAGCAAAACATCAATTGTAGAGATCAAAAAATGAGAAATGTGAGAAGTGAAAAACGTAGAGAAATATACACCTGTCAATACATAGTACATAAAAAAACAAGCCAATATATTCAAATATTCGCTAAAATTACGACCTCTGTTAATTGGACAATTAATCAGAACTTTTATCAATGATAAAGGACTATCGAGAATGAAAATCGGATCCGAGTAAATTCTAACAAATAAGCGACGCACCAGGAGGCCTATTGTAGGTTCCCAATAAAAAAATTGTTGTAAAAAAAAGGCTAAAATATGCGTTACTTTCACAAGTATAACACTGATCTAGGTGGGATGATAACAATCGCACTATAAAGAGCAGCTCAGTGATCAAAAAAATTACAAATACAACTCTTCGGGTGCTCCTTCTTTCTTTCGATATAGAACATTTTCCTTGGCTTTTCGGAAGTCCTCCATTGTGACTCGCATGCGTCGTTCACGAAGCGCTAATAAACCAGCTTCAGTGCACATAGCCTGGAAATACTGAGTAATGTCTCGAATATGATTATGGCTTGGAGATGTAATTCTATGTCTAAGAGCCCAAAGGACGAATGGCATTGATCAATCCCTGAGGGATACGTGACATATATTCGACTCCATCTGTAGCATCGCTAGAGGTATTCGAAAGTATAACAGCCTTTACAGTGCCTTTACTTAAGGTGGCCTACCAATGTATCAAATCAGAGCTGATATCCTCTCAGACAAGTCTGGCACCAATTCGCCGACTCAGTAGATGGAAAGTTTGACGAGCCTTGAGCAATGGATCAGAACCATTGACCTCGTGTGAGACCTGTAGCATTTCTACCACTACGCCATACCACTTCTTTTCTCGTAAGATCATTAACGCTCCGCAGCTTATACCAAAAGGGGAACAATACAGAGAATATTATGATGGTCTTGGAACATTACTGATGCCTTTTATTACCTTATCGGACCCGTATTAGGTTACTTTTTTGCTGTGCGGACCCCAATACTTCTAGCATTCAATTCATCTCCTCGCAATCACCACTTGACCGAATTAATATTCTACACGGACATCCTAGAATATTGGTAGGGCACATCAACGGATATAGCCGGGCTGGGGTGTTCGCTATTGAATGCCACAGAATGTTTGGGGATCAACCCCGCGCCGAGCATCTCTGACGAGCCGATCACCGTTTCTCCTCCCCTCGCTTGTGTAACTCGAATGTATAACTCCTTGTACTAACCTTGATGTCCGCTCCACTCAGTTCGTCCTTGGCTAGAATGAATTCCTCCAAATTCACATCATCACCCAATGTCATGCGAGAAGTGTGGATCTGCAAACACCATATATACGTATATGTATGCACATATGTATGCGCATTATCTACGTATATATTATATATATATATATATATATATATATTCCACAGTTATCTCACAACCAAATATTGTTTCCCAGCTTACCTGGAAAATTCTTCGTTTAGTCTTCTCATCTGGCAAAGGAAACTCGATTTTCCTATCAATTCGACCAGGGCGAATCAGCGCAGGATCGAGAGATTCAATGCGGTTCGTGGCCATCAGTACCTGATAATGCAAATAAACATAGTCAGGAAACTGTAACGGCCTCATTTATGATGAATGTGAATCAAGACGATATATGGCATGAAAAGAAGGATAAAGCACTCGACATTGACCAATCCCTCAAGGATGAACCATGCATTCGTCTTCATCTAGCATCGCTAGAGGTGACTAAATGCATATCAGACCTTCACAACGATTCGCAGTAGCCTATTAAGTCAATGATTCTCTCCTCCTAGACAAGTCCGGTACCAATTCACCCATTCTAGAAGGATAAAAAGTTTGGTGAGTCTTGAGCGCGGAATCGAACCACCTGCCATCTACTGATCGACGTGTGTGCCGGATAGTTCCACCAGTCTGCGCTACACGCGCCTATCGCAAATACCAAAGATGTTGGAACTACACCAAGCTAAAATGCTGAATATAGTTAGTTGCTCAATACCTCTTCGAACAGGAGCTTACGATGAAGGGAAAGCATTGGTAATATAAACACTTGCTTGAGTAAGAGTTAACCAAAACCTTCTGATCGTATAATCTTCACAATTTTTTTTTCTTTTAGAGCTTTTTAGCAATAATGTGATGCTCCAATTATAAGTTTAAGAATGTTGAGTGACATGTACAACGTTCAACGCCAAGCGAGAGCTGAACCACCATGTCACCCACGCCCTCGGTGGTGAAGTGGTAGCACGTGCACCCGGTATGAGTGAACACGAGTTCAACTCCGGCGTGGGATTGAAGATCTTGTATATCACTCAGCCTTCTTTCTGTCTAAAGAACAGAAAGTGAATGAAGTAGTTTTTCTGAATTGTGGATAATCCTTTGTCCTGGTATTCCACATACAACGTGCCTATCTAAGGCAATCCTTGATGGGATTTTTCTGGCAGCACATCTTTTTCCTTACTTTTACTTAGTGGAATTGCCATTTCACTGTTCTAGCGCCATAAGGACAGACTGAAAAAACCGTTTCTCTGGAACGCAGTAGGTGAAATGTGTTAAATTCCTGCATGTCTAAGACATAATTTCGTCTGGATTTTACAGCGTTATGAAAATGTATTATGAGAAACCGGCAACAAGGGGCTGCAGTCTCAAGTCTCGGCTTTCAAATGTTTACTAAAACTCTTAGGAAAAATTACTCTCCAAAGGTCGGCTTTTCATTTGTTCTCTTATGGTCAGAAAGAGCCTTTGTTTCTTGTCAGTGCACAACACCATGGCCTACTCTTCATTACAAAACTGTTCGTGGCTTCTATACCTGATAGCACTACCACGTAGATGGTTTGCCCCTTTTCATAGGCTTGTGCAAGTTTTCCAAAACATATTTGACTCCGGTTTTCATGATCTTCAATATAACGAGAGATAGTGCATCAACTTCAGGCAACTCTGCGCCCACAAATTTCCCACTATTCAGTGACCTGCACCCGTATTCTGTATGCAAAATAGGAAAAGCCATGTGCATCAGCATTTGAGAGTATGAAAAATGGTTCTCATTGTTAATAGGGGTCATAAATGACCGCAGGTAAGTGCTTAATTATACAATCAACTTGACATAGGTTATTTATGATCCGGAAGGTGCTGGCTGAGTGGTTAGTAATGTTCGGTGCAGGGTTCACCTTTATCCAACATTTTCTGTCAGATCTGTCAATGAACACCTTAAGAAAGGCGCCAGTATGGATATTCTCGAAATTCAAGATCACCTCTATTAGCATTCTACAACATGAACAAGTAAGACGGAATCTCCAAGCAATCAATGATCACAAGATTAATCGATTTATCAGGAGATGCACACATCTCCAGGGATGACACTACAGTACAACTTTGTGAGAGCGATGTACCATAAAAAGCTCCTACTCGGTGATAATTTGAAATCGGATTGCTAACAGGATAAAAAATACCTGCCGCTTGGTGTTGAAGAATGTGGTTAAAAAAGAACAGCTAATCTTTTGTAGAAGTGTAACTGGAACAAGTTGAGCGCAGCATAGGAAGACCACAGACCCGAAGGCTCGTTTTCTTTATGAAAAGCCTAGTAGGAATAGATGATGCTCAATAACCTTCTAGATCAAGAAGGACTCACTGTGCTACTCTAGCATGCGATAGGGAAAAGTGGATGTTTTAAAGTTTCCCTCGAATCACTCGATGATGAAAGGGACGACAGGGGATAAAGATGAACTGAACTAATTCAGTGGCTGGTTCATCCCATTATGCTAACAAAAAACTTTTCGGACCTTGTCGTTTTTGTTTTTACTATAGTTTAGAGCAGCTTTTTACGGTTATTTTGACATATAAAACTTATACATTTGTTTCAAGAAGGAATTGTTCGAAGAGCAAAAACGATTTCTGATGCTACTCAAGTACCGTTTGGTTCAAGTGTTACTTTGGCATGTAACAATACTCGCGCAGCATCAACAATCGTTTTTGCTCTTGGGACAATTCCATCTTGAAACAAATGTATAAGTGTTATATATCAAAATAACCGCAAGCGCAGCTACGAACGATAGTAGAAACAAAAATTTATATGCAAGAAAGATAATCAAGAAAAACCAAAAAGTAGGGAAAGTTTCTTGCCAACTCAATACATTGTTGACCAAAATCACAAACATTTCCGTCCTTTCCTTCATTTATATGGATTCCGTAACCTGATAAGAAGTACCTTAACATCACCGCGTGAGTCAAAGCCGTCAAGCTGATTGAGGAGTTCGAGCATAGTCCGTTGGATCTCACGTTCGCCACCAGAGTTGGAATCGTAACGCTTTGTACCAACAGCATCTATTTCATCAATGAACACGATTGACTGAAACGATATGGAATACAATGAATTGAAGAAGAACTTGTGACGTAAGTTCTTTCCCGTAGCGCATTTCTTCTCCCGTAGATCAAACACACGGCCAACCACGTACCGGAGCATTTTCTTCGGCAACACGGAACAGCTCTCGTACCATCTTAGGTCCATCGCCAAGGTATTTTTGGATCAATTCCGATCCAACAATTCGAAGGAATGTAGCAGACGTCTGGTTAGCGACAGCCTTTGCCAGTAGGGTTTTACCTGTTCCAGGACAACCATATAGAATTACACCTAAAATACTACTATATTTAACCATGATCCACAAGGAAATGAATACGGGACAGTCACTTATAACCTTTCGGTGGTTTAATGCCCATTTCCTCGTAGTATTCCGGATGTGTCAACGGCAACTCGACTGACTCTTTGATTTCTTGGATTTGTTGGTCCAGTCCACCAACATCTGCATATGTTTCCTAAAATAGTCGAGATGATGTACGCATAACGTAGAATAACCAATCTTTAAGATGAAATAGAAAGAGTCCGGATGACTTACTAACCTGAGGTGCTTTTTCGAGTTTCATCACCGAAACCATTGGATCGGTATCATCGGCGAGAACACCAATAACAGCATGATTCTAAAAGAATAAAGAGTTCCTAGATTCCACAGAATAACAGCACAAAAGTAAGATATTGACGTTGACCCTTTGCGAACAACAACTAATCGATTTTCGAAAGCGGCGCGCAATTTTCATCAATTTTTCATTCATTTTCGATTTTTTTCCTTTTCAAAAAAACTCTAGCTCTCTGTATCATATTGATACTCCATAGCTTTTCTATAAGTCATATATTTCTTAAGCATTTATAAGTCTTAGGTGCAAAAAAAAACTTCAAGTGTAAAATGTAATCTTCCTTTTGTTGCTACAGCGCACTATGAAGACCTCAAGAACCAAATTTAGCACAGAAATCGCCAATATTGGCGCCACCAAATGAGCACCAGTCTGGCCTAACGGAAAACCATCTAAAGACCCTAGTCGTGCAACCAAAGTACTTAGAGTATTGAATATGGTTTTCTTTTTGCTGCTACAGCGCACTAAGACGGCAATTTCGGAGATAGCAGGCTTTGATCAACGAAATCTACGCTTACGAATGGCTACTAGGCTTCTAGAAAAAAAGCTCTGGCCAGCAAAGAGGAACTCCGGAATAGTTGAGAGTAGGAACCGATACGAAAGGGGCTAATTATTAGTGACTTGCCTTGTGGTTGAGCAGTACTGCGCACCCTGGCTCGAGCTGTTCCTTGTCAACGAATGACATGATGTTCACGTAATGTTCGCTTCCGACATTCTGAAGACGACTTTTACTTCTTGAAAATACACTGAGGAAACTCATTTGTGAGCGAAATATTGGAAAACTCAAGACGTTCAAAGCAGAAATACCGTCGAAACAATAGCATGTTGATCATCGATGATTTCTTCAAGGGATCCCACCGCCATAGGAGTACCGCGAAGCTCATCCACCTACATTTCGATCGATAAAAAATAAGAAGTAAATTAGGATAATTTGAATAAGGAGAAGAATGAAAAGCAATTTAGGAAAACTTTGAGAACTGACTACCCACCTTCGTTCTCTCTTCCTCCTGGCGTTCCTCCTGTGGCTTGAGGCGCTCCTGATTCTGGATGAATTCTTGTTCCATAAGAAGGTAATCCTTGATTCTCTCACTTTTCAGTAGTTTCAGACGACAACGAGCATGAGGAGTAACTGAAATAATTAGTAGGACGTAGAATATCGAGAAAACAGGGGAGAAAATATGATCACGGTGTCGTAATGGGGCTTAGAATGCCTTTAGAACTTGATTAACCCTCTCGAAATCCTGAATGTTCTTTTGGGCACGCTTCTATTCCAAGGCTTTCGCTGGCCACGCTATTTCACTCGATTCTTAGTACTTGTTCGATAGCTAAAAAAACGGTGATTCTGACAGGATGATTGCTTTCTCGAAAGGCCTTCACAGCGCGGTGTAGGAATGGAAAGAAGACTAAGTTTTGCGCTCAGTTATCTCTATGCACAGGAACAACCTATGCACAAAAAACCTGGAAGAGCAGGAGGGAAGGATGGGAAGGGAGGCATACATGGAAGACCTGGGAATATCAAAATAACGAGGAAAACCTGAAACTCTTTTTAGAACGAAGAAAACCCCAGGTTAGATCACGTAAATCGAGCGCAGTGATGTAAACTGCGGTCTCCCAAAGGTTAAAACCATAGCACGACTCCTACGAAAAAGGAAAAGAAACCGGACTCATCAATACTAGAAGCGAGATATCAGAGTAGCTTACTTGCAGGCAATTTACTAGCCGTGTCTGGTCCCTTCGATCCCTTCTTTCGCTTTCCGATTCTCGACGGAATCGGTGCCTCGTATTTCTTCTTCTTCTCCTTATCCGCATCACCACCACCTCTCTCGGTGCCTTTTCCACCGAATCCCGATTGCTGCTGACCCATCTTCCCTGAAGAGAAAAAAAAGAGGCTTCAGTAGAAATAAGCACATAAATACGACCGAATCTGGTTTTGGGAGAGCCCGACGGTTCTTTATGGTCATAGGAGAATAAATAAAAAACCGATTTTGTTCACTGGAGAGGAACTTCTCGTAGGAGTGTTAGTAACCATTCGAAAGCTGAGACTTCAGGCTACAACCCCACGTCGCTGGTTTTCGTCGGAAAAGCCAAGAAAGAGCTATATTCGGCGAGAAATATGCGCGTCTAGTCCTAGGTTTATTTTAGAATTTATAGCGTTATAAAAGGGTGTTCTGGAAAACCGGCGACGTAGGGCTGTCGTCTGAAGTCTCAGCTTTCGAATGGTTACTAACATTCCTATGGAAAGTTCTTCTTCAGCAAATGAGATCGATTTTCTATTTGTTCCCCCCAACCACAAAGTCTCGGCTAGATAGAAATGAGAAGGGAGTAAACAAACAAACAAACAAACGAACAATAAACAAGTTCGATTCACTAAGCAAATCTGAGAGGAGATAAAGATGAAAGCGCTTACTACCAAGGCCATCAAACACTCGGCGGACGAGATCCTGAGAAGAGAGCCAATAGAGCTCCTGAATCTAGAAGTGCCGTGCCAGGATGACTTTAAACACACTCGAGGAAACTCGTCCATTTATCCGTGGCGCGGCGAGTGCCTCCAGAGCACTTTTGATGGACGAGCCATACAACAACGGAGAATGCTCAGCAGTGTTTGAACATTTCTTCAATGCGAATTTATCAACTTCCTTCACTGGAGAGGAACTTTTCATAGTAGTGTTAGTAACCGTTCGAAAGCTGAGACTTCAGGCTACAACCCCTCGTCGCTGGTTTTCGTCGGAAAAGCCAAGAAAGAGCTATATACGGCGAGAAATATGCGCGTCCAAACCTAGGTTTACTCTGAATTTTATAGCGTTATGAAAGGGTGTTCTGGAAAACGGCGACGTGGGGCTGCAGCCACAAGCCTCTGCTTTCGAATGGTTACGAGCACTCCTATGAGAACTTCTTCTCCAGCGAATGACATCGGTTTTTTATTTGTTCCCCTGTGACCACAAAGTCCCGGCTAGACTAGAGATGAGAAGGGAGTAAACAAACAAACAAGGAGTAAACAATAAACAAGTTCGGCTGACTAAGCAACAAACTGGGCATAGATGAAGATGAAAGCAACAAACACTCGGCAGACGAGACCCTGAGGAGAGAGCCAATCGAGCTGATGGATTTAGAAGTGCCGCGACATGATGACTTTAAATATGTTCGAGGAAACTCGTCCATTTATCCGTCGCGTGGCGAGTGCCTCCAGAGCAATTTTGAAGGGCGCGAGCCATACAACGACAGAGAGTATTTAGCAGTCTTTGAACCTCTCTGCAAGGCAAATTTACCAACTCCGAAATAGAAATATCGTCCCTAAATTTGATGAACACGAAGAAACTCGACATGATATCTCTGCAATCAAGGAGAACGGGCAAACATTTGGACGAGTTTTCCGCTCAGCGGTTCGGTCATGGCTTTGCATTTGAGCACGAAATCTCCTGCAATCCAATGATATTGACAACCCTTTGATCTACACGTGTTTGGACTTGTAGTAATAATATGGTACAAATTTCGGGCATTATTGTGTGGTCATGCTCAGTGAAGACAGGCCATCCGTAGTTCTACAGTTTGGCAGGAAGATTCCTCCATGTACGAAATGTATGATTCGAACTTGGGTTATTAAACCTCCAAGTCAGTAATCACAATTCAGCAACACCGTGATTTATGAGACCGCTTAATTTATGTCTCTATACCTTGTTGTATAGAAACATCGGGTTCGCCGATCGACTAGCACGGAACGACACCGCAAATGGTGGTCAAATAAAAAGATTTCCGACCGATTATCGATACCCAATGTCTGTCAACACAAGCGGGTTCGATGCCGATAGCGGCTGCACAGCCAGACCGTCGACGGCTGGCTGTTGGCAGACAACGCGTTATAGCGTTACGAAAAAAGAGTGCTGTGCAAAACCGAGCGTCGGTGGTGCAACGGTTAGCACACGCTCCCGGAAAGAGTCAGGTCTGGGTTCCATTCCCGGCTGACGCAAATGTTTTTGCATAGCACTCCACATTATTAGGTAGCACGGATTAACTTACTCAGTAGGTCACGGCTAATCGATAATCGGTCTAGTGAAGGGCAATGGTGTCGACCAACCGCTCACCAATATCTGCTAGGTGTCGTATTAACAGGGTACGAGTTTCTCTCATTACTACGCGGTCATAGTTTTGCATTAGAGCACGGAAGTTGCTTGGCTCGAATAGTGTTAGCTGGCCGCTCATCTCTGACTTTGTCATCGCTTTCGTCTCGTCAAATTGTAGAAATAATTTTAAAAAGTCGTTTTATGCTTATATCACTTATATCGCCCAATTTTGCCCACGCCTAAATGGGCGTCAGTAGTGTAACCGGTAGAGCACACATTCCCGGAGAGTGAGGTGGGGGTTCTAGTCCCGGCTGACGCGGAAGTTTTGCTCATTGCTCTACATCAATGGGTATCTATTTGAAACATCATACCATCGCTATAAGCGGTAAAAATAAAACGAATTTTATTTTGTCGCTTATCACTCATAGTAAAATGCTGGTGATTGAAGTACGTACTGTTTTGCCTCTGTTCTACTCTTGTCACGTCCTTCCCCAACTTGTTTTCCCCATCGGTAAGTGTCAATTTTCTATTGATATAGTATTTTTGCAAGCTCACTGTTACACGCCTTCTTCAGTTGGCAGTGATGGAAGTTTACGTGAAATTGAAGGAAAGCTCCGGAAGTTCCTTAAGAAATCACCTGTCTTGCCGAGCCGGGGTCAGACCTGCCCCTAGCTGGAGTCAGACCTGCCTGTCGAATGATCACTAGAAGTCTAGGGAAAAGTTCCGCCCAGCGGGAAAGGCCTTCAGTTGGCAGTGATGGAAGATTTCAAGGACTTGAAAGGAAGCTGCGGAAGTTTTCTCCTTGAAAAATCACTTGTCTTGCCGAGCTGGGGTCAGACCTGCCTGTCAAGTGATTACCAGAACCCTAGGAGAAAAGGTTTGCCCAGTGGGAAAGGCCTTTAGTTGGTAGTGATGGTAGATTTCGTGGAATTGAAGGAAAGCTCAGGAAGCTTTTCCTGAGAATTCACTTGTGTTGCCGAGCCGGGGGCCGGGGTCAGACCTGCGTGTCGAATGATGACCAGACGTCTAAGAGAAAAGTTTTGCGCAGCGGGAAAGGCCTCAGTTGGCAGTGATGGAAGATTTCGTGAGGAGAGCTCCGGAAGTTTCTTGAGAAATCACTTGTCATGCCGAGCCGGGGTCAGACATGCCTGTCGAATGTTACCAGTCTAACCTGCCGAGTCGGGGTCAGACCTGCCTGTCGAATGATGACCAGAGGTCTAAGAGAAAAGTTTTGTCCAGCGGGAAAGACCCTTGAAAATCGTGTACCTCAGCGGGTACACGTCGTCCTTTAGGGATTTAGGTTAAGTTAACATCTATATAGGCTATATCACTTCGTTTCCAGCTGGGATAATCCAGCGAATCTAGAGCAATTCTCGCTGAGGACTTTTTTCATCGCCTAAGTCTACGTTTATCTTTCTTTCTTTCTCCTTCTCTTACTCTTTCTCCTTTCTTTTCTGTCTCCGTTCCTTCCAAGCAATGCTCCATCAAAGTCAAGAAGATTCCCTGTTTTCGAAAATAAGATTATTCCCATAAGGGGACGATTCCTCTTACGGTCTTTGAGGTATCTGGACCAAGGCGTTCCTAGGCGTTCATTTGATTGATCGTACGAGAGTGTTGGGGAAGGGAGTCGAACCAGCGCATCGCTCTCTGACACACTGCATAACTATCCACTGCGCCACCTCGCCTCTGTATAGGATTTTGTTATTGCGAAACAAACAGTGACTTGCTGATGAGTGCCGAAATTGATGGAAAGTTGGGCTTGAAAAATGAAGGGTCTATTGTAGTGGTCCTGTGCTGTAGAGTGCGAGACCTATATATCATTTGTTACGATCGGCGCAGAAGGCGGTGATGGCTCAGTTGCTGCGTGCGCTGAAATGGCTATGCGGGTGGGGAGTACGCTCCCGGGCAGGTCGGTACTGGTGATGAAAACTATTAAGCCAGTTCTGCTACTGAGTGTTATGAGGAAAGTATAGGCTCCTGAAGTACCATGTCTTTTGCTAATGAATTGAACTAGCTCTTCACTTACCAGATCGCTTTCTGATGCACTGCATCACTAGCCACTGCGCTATGCTGCTCGACCCACGAACTGACTGTATCAAGTCAGCTTCATCTTCTTTTCCGTTGCGAAGAAACATCTGTTGAGAATATAAGAGCGTTCGATTTTCGACGTCAGAGGTATCATGGAAAGAGTGATAGCGGAACGGGAGCTTCGGTGGTGCAGTGGTTAGCATGCGCACACAGAAAGGCTAAAACGCGGGTTCAATCCTCGCCCGTGACATTTTTGCATAACAGTCCACGTTATTGGACACATATTCGTAACATCATAGCTTTGCTTAGAGAAACAAATAGAGAATTCTGGTCGAATTTTGCGTCGTTTTGTTATTGAATGAAATGGATTGGCAAGAAATTTTCCGGATTTGTCGTTTTTTTTTTTGTTTTTTTTTGAGCATTTAAGTTTTTCTTACTATTGTTTAGGGCAGCTTCTTGCGGTTATTTTGACTTGTAACACTCATATTTTTGAAGAAAATATAGTGAAGAGGGCTAAGAACACCCGACTCCATGCCCACCTTTTGGACTCGACGGTTATCCCTGCCCTAACGTATGCAGCAGAAACCTGGTCGCTACGTAAGCAGGATGAAAGATCACTTGGCGTTATCGAGCGCGCAGTCGAAAGATCGATGCTAGGAGTATCCCGTATCTCGCAAATGAGAGAAAGGATCCGAAGTTCCGACCTACGTCAACGATCGAAAATCAGAGACGCCGTTTTACACGCCAGGATATCGAAAATAAGGTGGGCCGGACACGTGATGCGCTTCAACGACAACCGATGGACGAGAGCCGTTACCGACTGGATTCCTCGGGACGTCAAGCGCTCTAAAGGAAGACCACTGACCCGTTGGTCCGATTTCTTCACGAAAGCGATAGAAGAAAGATATGATGCTCAGCGAACCCCTAGAGCGAGGAGGACCCACTGGGCTACTCTTGCACGCGATAGGGAAAAATGGAAGAGTTGCTGGTACCCGCTCGAGTCACTCGACGATCAATGGGACGGCAGGTGATACAGGTGATACGTTTGTTTTGAGATGGAGTTGTCCTCGCGAGAGCAAAGAGACGATCATTGATGCTACACGAGTATCGCTGCGTGCCAAACTAGCACTTCAACCCAAACTGATGCTCGTGTAGGGTGGGGGGGAGAAGAGAAGGTCCTTCCCTCCCCTCCCTCGTTCTTCTTTCTTCTTTCCTTCTTCCTTTTCTCGGTCAGGCCACGAAGAAGCAGATTTAAATTCAGCGTATTGTACCTGCTGCGCTTCTTCTTCCTTCTGAAAGAGGGAAGGGAAAGAAGTTTGCCTCCAGTTTTCTTTTTTCTCTAAGAGTGAAGGGGTGAGAGAGAGGCCGCACAGACGAGAGGGAGACCCTCTTCTTTTTCTCCCTTCTTATTCTTCTTCCTGCTTCTTCTTCTTCCAACAATCGTTTTTCCTTTCCAGACAATTCCATCTTATAACAAATGTTTAAGGGTTATATTTGAATGATAGTAGAGCAAAAATAAATGCATGAAAAATAATGAACCAAATCGAGAAAGTTTGGGAAATTTCTTGCCGACCCAAGAACAATGTCAACTTCAATTTGTTGATTGTCAAATTCCAGACAGGCAGACACGATGATGCAATTCATGCTTCTATTCAGTCGCCAAGGAAAACTGAGGCTTCAGAAGTGGTATACGGCCTATCAGGACAAGGTAACCATTCTTTATGTTATGGTGAGAACTGTCCGGTCAGTTGCAATCTCACCCTATTGAAGGGGTTAACTACAAGACCTCAAGCAGCCCATAGAATTCAGTGGGATTGTGTGGTTTTTACTTTCGCCAGCTAGAGCTTTTTCCATCTACTTCAAGTAGTCATTGGATCGATTGAGAAATAGCGACTCCAAAATTGTACTTGGTCCTTAAGAGGCCTCTCTAGTGTGGTGTACGAGGAGAAAAAACGCCGAAGCTAAAAGATTTGTAGATGCCTTTATATAGGACTGCTATCTGAGACCTCGTCCTACCTGGCGCTGCCGTACCAGGGGCTCTTTCGGGGTGAGGAAATGAGGCCCATATTTGTTACTGTTTTTGGCATTTTGATACCCGATTCATAGTTGCCAGGCTCTAAACGTGGGGGCTGGGTACTCACGAGTAGCTTGCCAATCTCTCTCGGAGACCTCGTTCAAAATGATATATAATAATTTGAGAAGATATTTTAAGCTTTTTATGAGGTCTGTCATGGCACTTATAAAGTGCTAGAAATGTGTTTCGGCCTTTGAACCTCATCAGTAGCACGCTGCTTTTCGTTTGAGCCAATCCCTTGTAAGAGGGATGTACCCCTGTCCTGCGTTATAGAGGAATCGACGATGAAGATGTTACGCTGTGCGCGCAAGGTAGAAGTTACTTCACGTTGCAGATATATGAGAGGTATATTGTAAAATATGAAATCAGATTAGATGTTGTTCTAAGGTCTCAAAATCAGCCAGATATAAAAAGGTGCAATCGAATTTACCAGCCATGAGCCATGGATTGTTCATCACTATAGTGTCGGGTGATCTTGGCATTGGACATCTAATGATTTGTTAGCTCTGAAGCGTGAAGTGGAAATTCCCATCTTGCGCGTACAGTGTAACATCTTCGTCGTCAATTCCTCTGTGTGTAGAGAGTATATTTTCTTACAAGAAATTTGCTCAAAGGTAAGGCATTGTGTTACTCATGAGGCCGAAGGCCGAAGCACGTGCCTAGCACGTTATAAGTGCCATAACAGGCCTCTTGAAAGGCTTGAAATACGTTATCAGATTGAAGGATCTGTATTGTAATATACTTCGTACAAGGAGCGCAAGTGGCGCAGTGCTTAGAGGTTCTCTGCGTCGCATGCGAGATCAATGGTTCGATCTCGCGCTCATGGCTCACCAAGCCATTCATCCCTCCGGGGTCGGTAAATTGATACCAGACAGGTCTCAGACTTGTCTGGGAGGATAAGCAGCACTGACTCGGTTCTTCGGGAGACCACCGCGAGTTATTGTAAAGGCCAAATATGCATTCAATCACCTCAGACGAAGTTAAAAATGAAGTCGAATGCATGGCGCATCCCTCAAAGATTGATCAACGTCAAGAGCTTTATCCTTTATTTTTTTATTGTAATATACTTCGTACAAGGAGCGCATGTGACGCAGTGCCTAGAGGTTCTCTGCGTCGCAAACACGGTCGATGAATTCGTTTCTCACGCATGGCTCATCAAGCCATTGATCCCTCCTGGGTCGGTAAATTGGGTACGAGACTTGTCTGGGAGGATACTTACCTAGATACTTGGATACTTGGACGGTCCGTCTTCACTAGTTGTGCGGACCCCATCACTATTCCATTCGTCTCTTTGCTGCGCGACAGTCGTCCATGACGGTGGTCTAATTTGAGCATGGCGGACAAGATATCGGAGGATAAACAGCACTAAATCGATACAGCGGTAGGCCACCACGAGTTTTTGTGAAGACTGGAGATGCATTTCATCGCTTCAAATGAAGGTAAGTACTGAAGAAGAATGCATGGCGCATCCCTTCACGGATCGATCAACGCTGAGAGCTTAATCCTTTTATCCTTTATACTTTGTGCAGTCCTACTGCAGTTGACTAGAGTTACGTGAGCACCCAAAATAAAGGGGGATGGGGGGGGGGGGGGTATGTGGGAATGTATAGAGCATCAGAGCAATAACAGGAACGAAAAATCTCTTGCCCTTTTGAGACCATGGACCCAACCCTCTGCTTGTCTAACCCCCAGCGTGTTGGCCCTAACTCCAGTGGCACGCTCTCTTGTCAGACGCAACACGCTAGAGACTAGAGACGCAGAGGGTTGGGTTCACGGCCTCGAAAGGGTATAAATGGGGGAAAACCCGAATGAATTAACGAAAATCGCTCTACGCCATTGAATCAGCTGCGGTTACCAATGGGTTAACTATCTTTTCTTAGAATTCCATCATTTTCTTCATAACAGTTTTGTCTCATTATGATCTTTGTGGTTGTAAAACTTCGGCCAATTGCAATATATCAGAAGATGCTGGATGTTATACTAAATATTCAACCCCATGCGGGAATCGAACCCACGTATCACCTTTTCCGATGGCGCATGCTAACCACTGCACCACCGTGGTTTCTATTCTGCTATTACTCTTTTTGCAATGCAAGTCTACCAGAGCAAGTACTTGACTGTTGGCTGCCCACAGAATCGTAACTGGTATCGCAGGAACGGTAGTAGCTGAGCAGCAGCCCCGGTAAGGCAATAGTTTACACGAGAACCTGAAAAGTCGACTCACGGATTCAAATCTCCGAGGGTTAAGGTTCTACATATCACTCAACATTGCTTAAAATAAGGTTTCAATGTCATACCACTGCTAGAAGAACGGTTAAATAAAGAATTCTTGTTGGAAACAATTTTTCTATGGTCATTATACCTTTAATTCGAGTGCTTTGTTTAGACCACGCTCAAATTTCAATAGATCCTTTCATTATTATTTGAGCCAACTTGTCTTGTGGTCTGTAAGGGCTCTTGTACAGCCCGAGACACATGTTTCGTCCTTACAGACTTGTCAGTCGGACGGAAGCTGCCGTCTTTCGATCTTTTAATAGTCAGTTCTCTCGGGAGCCTTACACTCCTTATAGGAAGTCATCGAAGACGAACGTTTTACACTCTATGTCAAGTGAAATTTTCACCTTACTTAGATGTTGCGCATTCGATTGCTCTTTGGCTGGTACTTTTATCATAATTATACCTTTATGTCACGTGTATTGGGCTGTACAAGAGCCCTTACCAGACCACATGACAAGTTGGCTCAAATAATAATGAAAGGATCTATTCTATGATCATAAACAGATTCTGGAAAGTTTGTATACGTATCTCCAGAAGGACGTGACCGATCATTTGTGGATGTGTGACTTGGTAGCTAATCCAGAAAGCTCCGGCAAAACCACGATGTTTTTCCAACTATTTCTAGCAGGGGAAGGGGGTAAAGCACGAGAGCTTTGGCCAAAGGGGTTTTCAATGTTGTGTTAACCGTGGGTTGATGTGAAGGTGTGACTTAATGATGTTCAGATTGTGGTACGAAGGATGTGTAATTAAAATTTCCGTGTTTGCAGATGAAAAAGAAGATCTGTCGCGAACTGATCACTCAAATTCTCTCGAGAAAACCCAAGATGTGTGCATTTTTGGAGTACAAAGACCTCAAAATTGTGTATAAAAGGTGAGTTACGAAGAGCAGTTTACCTTTGAAGTATTTTCAAAATCATCGTATTTTTTTAGCAATTCTTATTCTATTTCTTTCGCAACGTCGAGAGGACACGTGTGATCAGTGGTAAAAAGTGCCCTGTGACACACACGTGGTCGATCTGTGGTTCGATCCCTCGCTCGAGGTTGCCAAGCTTTCCATCTATTCGGGATCATCGAACTGATACCAGACTTGTCTGGCAAGATAGCAGTACTGTCTGGGTTGATCAGTAGGCCACCGCGAGTGATTTTAGAGGCCACATGTGGATTCAGTAACCTCGAATGATGCATGATGAAGACGAATAAATGGCGCATCTCTCAGTGATTGAACAGCGCCGAGAACTTTATCCTCCATCCTTTTACTTTTCTTTGGGTGTGGTCGTTCTCCATCAGAATCCGCCTTGAACAGGCGCTTATTCTGTCTTCGATCCTTGATGTCATATGACAAGATTATATGGGTCTAATGAACAAACCGACTGGAAAAATACCTGATGTTGTTGTGATACCTCTTCGTAGAGATAATGATTTGAAAAAAGTGTTCCATCTGTGAAGTTTTCTTCCGGTTCAGAGTAGTTCACAGAGCTTCCCGGCTTCAGTTTCGAATGGTTCTTCGTACAAGCGATTGTAGGCCGCGTTGACGCAGTGGTTAGAGGTGAATCGTGACACAATACTTTCATCCATCCGGAGTCGGCGATCCACAAGTTGTCGACGGTTCGTTGCCGCACCCAAGACCCGCCAAGCCTTCCATCCATCCGGAGCCGGCGATCTGCTGTACCAGATTTGTTTGGGGCCACCACAAGTCATTGCAAAGGCCAGATGTGTATTCGGTTAGTAGACGATGTTTTATGAAGTCGAAAGCATGACGCCCATCACTTAGAGATCGACCAACGCTGAGAGCTTTATCACTTATCCCTTAATCTTGTTAGAGTGCGGTCGTTCCTTTTGGAAATTTGCTTCGAATGAGTAGTCGGTCTGTCTTCAGTTTTCGGAATTACATGAGTATATTATATAAAATAGTACTGAACAAACCGATTGGAAAATAGCTGTTGTGCTTCTAGAAGCGATTTATAGGCGCATTGTTTGTAAGATTTCCCAAGACCGACTATCTATTAACCCCGGCATAGTTTGAATAAATGAATAGTTTCTTCTGTTTAGCCGTTCCGAGGTGTTATTGATATCATTCATTGACATTAGCGAAGCATACAACAATACAGTCAGCAATGCAGCTTAAATATACAATATTCGAGGTGGCTAACGTTTCAGCGGGTCGCCTTCCTCAGAGCCTGGAAAGACCACATTGATCCACAATCCACTAAGCCAAAAACCTCCATAATCCCAAAACACATTTCTAACGTTTTCTGCTAGGGTTATGGAGGTTTTTGGCTTAGTGGATTGTAGATCAATGTGAACTTTCGAGGCTCTGACGAAGGCGACCCGCCGAAACGTTAGCCACCTCGATTATTGTTTTATAAGATGTTTTCCATTTTTGGAAAGTGTGATTTCATAGTAGTCTATTCATTTGAGGTTTCTACTTTCCTATGAGTTCGTTGTTTACGCGATTGGAACTCCTGCTTGAAGGAACCTAGCCTGTCAGGCACAGTGCTGAGTACCATGTAATTTGTTGTTTCAGACGTATTCCTTGGAATACATCTACCGTGCGCGTAGGTACTACAATCCACCGGAGGTGTTTTTGTCTTCCACGACTTCAATCTTTTCTTTCAAGGATGAGTTTTATGGATGCTCAGATTCTGGCATCCAATCGAACGAATAGGTTTTCCTTGTCCCTTAGACATCCAGTTGCTAAACATCTCAGCCTGTCTGAAGGTGGTAAATGTTATCTTTGCAATAGATTTTTATTTCGTTGCAATTACCTTACGAGCCGTTCCTGTTCGAAAATTTGAAGGAAATTCTCATGCCTCCATATAGACAGTCGTATTTCTTCAGGTGTAGAATGCCTTCTACATATATACTATTGACGCCCGGAAATCCCATCACTAAGTATGGGTAAGCCAGAGGAAAAAGTTTTCTGAATGAGAAGCATGCAAGAATAAAGCTCACTTCTTCGCCCATTCCTGAGGGATGCGTCGTGCATTCGATTCGATTTGTAGCACGTTCAAGGTGACTGGATCCACATCTTGCCTTCACAGTGGCTCGCCATGAACTACCAGTGGATCAAGTCAGTGCTGCTATCTTAAAGAGTCTGGTACCAATTTACCAACCATGGAGAGGGATGGAAGGCTTGGTGAGCGCTGGGCATGGCATCGGACCATCGACCTTGTGTATGTCGTAGGGCACCTCTAATCACTGCGCCTCATCCGCCTATGGAAACATCTGAATTGTAGTCATGAAATATATTTTAGGTATGCGTCATTGTACTTCTGTTGTGCTATTGAACAAACGGACAATGAGTTGATCTGCCTGGAGATAATTCACAGATATGTGGAATTGCTTGACAAGTACTTCGGAAGTGTATGTTCTTCCATAATTCTTAGAGTCTAGATGAGTGGGCCTATCAGCTAGTTATATTTCACTTATATGAGAATTCTAGGTCTGCGAACTCGATATTATTTTCAATTTCGAGAAAGCCTACTTCATTCTGGATGAATTCCTTCTTGCGGGTGAGATTCAAGAGACGAGTAAAAAGCAAGTGTTGAAGGCAATTGCAGCCCAGGATCTCATTCAGGAGGTACATGATAATTTGCAAATTATCTGTATGAAATAGAATAGTTGGCTGATAAGTTCTATCATTTGTTCTATTAGATTGCCCAACTGACGAAGTCGCAAGATCGAAACACGGTATCGGGCTTCATAAGTTAGCCCTCCTTGACAGGCCACTGACATGCGTGGCTCAGAAAATGATCATCAGGCATATTGAAATTTGAGCTGTGGTCTTAAGAAACACTCGAATCAAAATATATGTTCTATTAGATTTCGTAAAAAGCTCGCGCCGTTTTGGTTCTATGTCCCTTTCAACGGCATTACTGAAATCATCGTATTGGATTGGTTTTCTGTACAGTCGTCTGACAAAGAGAAAATATACATTATGACATTTTCTTCAGTGAATAATAATTAGGCTATCCGCTTTTGAGGAAGGGAGTAAATAAAAACTGGAAATCATTTTCTCGGTACGGAACGTGGATCATACTTTTTTAAGAAGACTCCGAGGCCACCCCAATTCTAAAGGAATTGTGGTAGAGGAAATTGTCACAGTGTCATCGTTCTCCTTAGTAGTGATAGTCTGGAGGACAGTCATTGCAAATAAGTATATCTATGTAGTGTCTATCAGAAGTCGAATTCAGTTCTCAGTCTGGTGAGATAACGATCTCAAGAAGTTTCTTCTTTGGAATCAATAATCCCACGATCTTTCATTCGAAATCAGCTCCTTTTTATGAAGTTGTAAGACCGATCTCGAATCTGGGGTTAGGTTTTCTGGACTACCTTACTTAGAATCTCCTGTAACTTACGAATTAGACTTATTGCGTCCTTTTATTTGAAGATTGTTGGAACATTAACTGCTTGAAGTAAAGTCATTTTGTTCGAAATTCTGTTGGTTCTCGGTTGCTTTTTTGAACTGCGAAGGATTTCCTCATGTGTTAGAGTACCAGTATACTCTTCAACAACGTTAGTGATTTTCGGCCATCCTGAATCACAGTTATTTCCAGGCATTGCATTTTCATTAATTTCGCCTTCATCTATAGTAGTCGTCTTTCCCAGTGAGCAGTGCACACGACACCTCTGTGGCGCAAAGATTTCTATCGAAGGCCAATACTAAGAATTTTCAGAGAAAATAGATCTGTAATTTAGAGGGCCTACTTATCAACCTTACCGCGCCACTACTCGTTTGGTACTATACTAGACTACCCAGGGGTGAGAGCAATACGGCTTCCTGTTCCGGAGTCAAAATTATAAATACGTTCATCATAAGCTGCAAAATCATCTTGAACGTTGACATCAATGTGTTTATATCTTGGAGACGAACAAAGAGCATATTAAACTATAGCATACAGATCAGTCATACATGTAGGATAGAGCAAAATCTCTCTAAAAATCTTACTCGCTTAAATTTATTATTTATTGTCAAAGTAACTTGCAAATTCGCACCGACACCAAATCACTTATACTCGGCTGGGCCATGCACAAAAAAGAGGGGCAGCTCGGAAGGGATTGAATCTATGCAATTCTAGCACATGCAGCGTATGCTTATTAGGGTCACTGGTCCGTTAAATTCACTATCTGATTAAATTATTAGTTTCCGAATTCCCACATTCAGAATGGGACTATTTCTTGAATTATTAATAAATATCTGGAAATGTCTTAGCATGACTATCTTCGAGATTTAAGGAGATTTGACTCGACCAGTAGTAGTATTCTGCGACATTCGCAGATGACGATATTCCCAAGCAGCAGTCGATGCTTCACACGAAATGTCCGAAGACCTTTGCGACGATGAATGTGGAAACGAGGCGAATGTTAGAAGCACTGAGATCTGCTAAGTATAGTGTGGTAACGGGTCATGTGAAGTAAAATAAAAAATCAGAGTTCATTTTCATCACTCCCTCTAGTAGTTTGGCATTTTGGACAAATGTTCCTGAGTGTCAAACTGTTTCACAAAAGATTCTCATCATTCAGTTACGGGTCTCATTCTCTATTCTGATGAACATCGCGGAACTTCAAATGAGAAGGTTTCAAACTGATGCGAAATTGTATTGTTGAAAGTCTCCGATTGAAGGTCTGCGGTTTGGGTTGTGTCTATTCCAGAAATGAAGCAGATAGATA
Source organism: Parelaphostrongylus tenuis (assembly GCA_019055375.1). Taxonomy (NCBI): domain Eukaryota; kingdom Metazoa; phylum Nematoda; class Chromadorea; order Rhabditida; family Metastrongylidae; genus Parelaphostrongylus; species Parelaphostrongylus tenuis. Next base: position 62,876 of record JAHQIW010006290.1, read on the forward strand.
GACTTCTAGTGTTGATCGATCCCTATGAGAGCATCGAATATTTGTCTCCGCTGAGCATTGTAAAAATGGTTTGCTACATATTTGAAATCATTTGTAGAGGCCTATCGAAGTTTGAGGTCGACGCTTTTTCTCCAGCCGAGTCTCCTAGCGATTTTCTAACCCTATTAGGCTCAAGTGGCCCGAGACGAGGAGTGCAATTATTTGTACGATAAGAATGTCCAAACACAGCGCTTCACGCGTTCTAGTATTGTATGCAGCTGAGTGATCAGCAAGATCTTATCCGTCCTTAGTGTGTGGATTGTCTCGAGCCATGGCATTCTATTATTTATAAATAAGTAGTATCAATAATAATAAATACAATAATAAGTAGTAAACAAGCAAGGGGAAGATTTTATGTTATGTTTTGGCTTAATATAGATTTGCTGTTCTAATTGGTTGATTTGTGTGTTTTCAAAGAGGTGTTATGAGTAATCGTCATGCATCTGGTCGGTCGCTAAGGTGAAGTCATCATTTTTAGAATTATCTCTTGACATTCTTCTTATTTAACCGCTTATAGCGGTGGTATGATGTTCCAAATATGTACCAACTGATGTAGAGTGATATGCAAAACTTTCGCGTAAGCCGGGACTAGAACCTGCACCTCACTTTTTTCGGGAATGCGTGCTCTATCCTTTACACTACTGAGGCCCATTTTGCACATCGCTCTTTCTACGTTATGTTTCTACGTCATCATTATCTTTTTTCAGGAGGAGACGCCGCAGGGTCTCTTCGAGGACCACGGGCTTGGTTAATTACAGCCATTTCGGACCTCGACTTGTTATGGGTGTCTCCAAGCGTGACTTGTCTAGAATATTTGTTCTGAAACCTTTTTCTAATTCTCCTTCCATAAATTCTGCGATGTTGATTTAGAAATCAACTATGCAGATATGTCCTAATTTAGAGATAATTATTGATTGTTTTATTCGAAGCTATGATTGGGATTCTTTGGAAAATTTATGATGTGATTTCTTGAATTGAATAAATTTTAAATCAATTATGTCATAGGTTTATGTTTCAACATGATCGGTACTGATCGTAAACAGTATCTAGCCGTTCGTTGTCTCTAAAATGCGCATCTTCCCCGTCTGATGGTGTTGTAAATCAGTCTCGTTCACAATGTTCGACTTTGCCAATAAGTGGTTCTCATTGTCCGTAAAAGATTGATATGTGGGTGATTAGTGCTTTGGTTGTAATATAGTGGCTGTTGTTGAAGTGCAATCGCTGCGCATTCGGGTTCGAGCTCAATATATTAGATAACTTGTACCATTGGATGCCTATGTCCAACAAATCTATTGATCTCAGTATAAGTATATCTCAGTATATGTAAGTCACCTTGGCAAACACTGACATGCGTGGCTCAAAAATCATTACCAGGCATATTGAAATTTGAGCTGTGGTCTTAAGAAAACACTCGGAACGAAAGTTATGATATATTGAAAATTTATTAATAGAAAATCCCTCTTTAAAGCCCTGAGTCTGGTTTGAGCTTGACAGGAACAGCTCATACCATTAGATGTTCACGCCCTAACGATTCTCTTGATGGGAAATTCCCCCGTCAAAAAGCCTCAAGCTAAACGTTTTGTCTTTTTACCATCTCTAGGCTATGCTCTATCGATGAATTTGTATATTCTTATCGTTGGGAGATATTGAGTAGAGCATTATTTCTCAAATACTTTGTATTTTCGTCGTCTGTAAATTGTGAGCCAAAGAGGACCGAAGTTAGATGAAAGCAACGGAACGAAGCAAACATGAAACTGGGGGTTCCTTCTTTCTGCAGACTCTACGATGCGTTTTTTTTTTCAACACTATTTGTTACTAAGACCTTAAATTACCCATTCAAGGTAAAATCGAGTGGATTTAGCTGTATTATGGCAAAAAACGAACAAAACTTATGACAGACGGTGTAAGATCTGAGTCGTTCGGATCTACGTGGGAGTGCTACCGTAGCAGGAAATCTTTGGAAAATGGATTCGTCGGTGATCAATGGATTTTGTTCCACAAAATATCCGAATTATCCGAATGATTAGTGATCGAGGACTAGTTGCTCTGGTTTGTTTCGAATCTATCGGAGCGATGGGACGAGCTCAACGGGGGGTTGGGTGATTAGAGATGTATAATAGATTGCTTTGCGTCGTCGCATTAGTCCACCTGACAGTGTCGTCTACGTCGTCGCCTGTCAACTGTTGATGGGATTGTCAGAGCATTCAACAGGCGAACATCCTTCTATCCCGGTGATCATATTAGCGTCTTTAATCGGATACAAAACTTATTCTCTTCTTGAAAAACCTCCGCGGAGCTCGTAGATCTTTTTAACTTTCGATGGCTCAAGTTTTTTGTGGCTTTGACGTCTTGAGAACCGTTATATTAGTATGAGGTATATCTGACCATTGAAATGGTTGTCTTTACATCTATGAAAACGGCTCTGCCGAAGGGGAAGTCACCAAAACGTCAGCTCCAATGTTGAGTGAGATATTTCCCATTTTTCACTTAGCAAGCCAAGATTCAGTCAAAGTCGATCCTTCGACTTATTACAGAGGCACAACTTCCAGTAGACTGATAATGCCGCTTAATCTCTTATCGATAAACCTAGAGCCTCATTGTGAAAATTAAGTTCGTCAAAACCACGATTGTTGTTATCAGTAGTTCTCTTCTAATCTGTAAAATCTTCTAGAACTTTGTTACAATACTCTTTTATTTAATAGCGTTTTGCTTGGACGGACGACAGAACACGCATCAATAGCAACTCTTGTAAACCTTATAACATGAGAAAAATTATTCATGGCAGCTGAGGCATTGAGAAATCATTACAATTTTTGAGTAGTCAGAGAGAAAACATCTACCATTTCTTGGTCATGATGTCAGCCCCTACTTATGCTTTCCGTGTTAATTTTACTAGAAAATTTTCCAGAGAAAAAAAAACAGAAAGAAACATTATTTCCAGGTTTTTTTTGTGGGGGGAGGAAGGGGGTAGCGATTCTATACAAAACTCACAATAAAAAAACTCGTTAAATCTCAGTGTTTTTCTTTGCAGAATCTTTGATTCTTGTACTTTATTTCCTTTGTAACACCAGGGTGGTACAAAAGTAATCGAGATTTCAAACCTCCTGAAACTGCAATTACTTCTGGGCGTAGAACGGAGTTACTTTTTCACCAACCTAATATTTCTAACGAACCGTTTATGAAGGTTGTCATGCTCTGTATATGAGAAGCTTTTGATGAAGCCTGTCGAGGAGATGAATGGACCGATTATGACATGGACTCTGCTGGCCTCAATCCAACATACGTAGAGTGACGAGAGCGATAGAAGCCTGTCGGCTGCCCACCATTTGCTTCCTTCGTGATTTTGGGATATCGTTGCAATGACCAAACATCGCCATAATATATTTCAATATTAACACTTTCAACCGACTATTCCCAGACTTTGCTTAAAATTCATACTCCTAGGACCATATTTTAAGCCTTTTGAGGCCTGTCATGGCACTTATAAGGTGCTAGACGCGTGTTTCGGCCTTCCAGCCTCATCAGTGGCACGCTACCTTTTGTTTAGTCAGTTCTTTGTGAGGAAATATACACCTTACGTTAAAGGAATCACGTCGAATTATTTACACTCTTCGTACGGTGAAAGCATCATGGTGGCGTTCTTATAGAGTAGTTGATTGTCGAATGTTTTTTGCTTAGCTTATGGCTATTAAGCCATTGTATAATCGGCACTTTTGTAAGTCTATAACAGGCCTAATGAAAGGCTCAAAATATGCTTTTATTATTATCGGAGAAACTTAGCAATGCGTAAACCGCAATCACTTTTTCACCAATTAAAAGACCAGCCAACATAATTTCAGAAAAAGATTAATGTTCAAAGCCTATGCGAGGTTGGTACGCCTGGGCCATACACTGGTGTTTCGGAGGTCTCGCCCTCTTCGTCAGTGACCCACGCCCCACATCAAACCCTGCATTGTAGCAAGGAGGGAGGCGTATGTGGTGACAGGACAGTGCACAATGACACTGATCCATCACCACTTCTCAGTCGATGGATCTCGGCTGGTAGAGCAAAACTGATCCATGGCATCGCCTGTTTTCTTGAAAAAAAGACCAGCCAACATTTTATGATACTCGTCTAATGAATATTGTCGACATTTCAAACATCGTCCTACTCTGCCTGGGACTAGAATGATTTCTATTCCATTAGTAAATTTTTTTCGTAATATTAATCACATATAAAGCCCATTCGTGGCAGCTCATGGCAAAAAGCGCGCGCAATTTAAATTTATGATCTGCGAAATGAATCGACGTGAAATGACGGTCAGTCCGGTCATTGTCGGATTCGAAATTCGCCTAATTGCCATCGATGACGGAAATGAGGATCTGTTTCGCGTTTATTCGATTTTCTAGAAAACTTCGTTTTTCTCGCTTTAAAGTAGAACATATTGGGTAGATACTCGCACTACAAGTCTTTGACATATGACATGTTGGCTCACGAAATTTTAATAAGATATATTGAAATTTAAGCGCGATCTTAACAAAACACTCGAAATAAACACTATATCTTTTCAAAATACAAGACAAGAGCAATCAAATGACGAAAATTTCCGATCTTGTGATTTTTCACTTAACAGCGGTTGTGTAAATCGTTCGTCGTCGCCTACCTCATTATAAGGAGATGTAGGAGCTCTCGAGAGGATTGGCTAAAGGCGAAAGCCCTGCCCGACTGACGAGGCTGCAAGACCGAAATACGTGCGTCGGGTTGTACAAGAGCCCATTAGTAGACCACATGACATGGTTGGCTCAATTATTAACTATGGGATACAAAGTTTTTATTTCGTCAAGTGCTTTGTTGAGTTTTTATTCCTAAGGCCAACCATCTATTAACCCTTAGAGGACGGAGCTCTCTTCGCTTCTGCCCTAGACTTGGCTTTTGGATAGCTTGAATCTTAGAGATTTCAATACCGAATTTAGTCTTCACAAAGGCCTTCTTAGCGTACTGCAGCAGCCAGAAGAAGATTATCTTTGGCTTTAGATCGGCTACGATTTGTGGATGGGTTTTCAGCAGAGTTTAAGTATTTATCCGATAGCTTGAAAAACGGTAATTCTGAAATTGGGTTTGGTTTTCGAAATGACTGCATACGTTGCGAAAATATCATGTCTAACACCCAGAGATATACGCACTAAAAGCATGCAATCGTATAAAGGAAATCGCGATGTATCAGACTTTCAAAAAAATTCTACAATTTTTTATTAAATCAGAGGGAGAATTTTCGAATGAATATCAGAGTTGCTCTTCTCTTGAGTTGCATTAAATGGGCACAAATTCTGTTGTTTATTTCGAAAGTTTGTCTCCGTTCCCAAGAAAATCTCTAGGTCTCCTGTCATGGAAGCGTAGGAAAGACTGTGCTCCATCGCTTTAGATAAAATTAATAGCTCTTATTATCCTTTCATGTTACCGCTATGAAGTTCTGAAGAACCCGCCATGATGCTCAAACGAAGGGCTAACTAGTGGTGTATGAGGCGTAATGTTCTTTTCGCTCTCACACCGCTTCATGGGGATTTTTACAAAGCCAGGCTAGTTTCGGAAATGCAGAGATCTATGCTAACAAATTATTCGAAAGAGGCTAATGAAAAGCCAATGAGAAATCCTAGCAGAGTAAAAAATTTCCGCCGAGTGTAAAATATGTTTTCATCTTTACCGCCATAGCGTAATGAGTTTGTTTCCATTTTCATGAACAAAGTAGTCCGTTTGAATCATCGTTTTTTGAGCTATGGAGTGGCTTCCAGAAGTCTGATGAAAAGCTCTGTGCCGCGAGAAATTTAAAGAAGTGCGCGTGCATTCGTATGAATGCATGTCATTCCAGTGGGTTAATCTCGACCTCGATTGAGTGATTTCAGAGTTATTTTGTTGATGAGCAGATGAGAGGTTATTAGAAATAGAATTAATCAGGAATACTTTTTTAGTACAATAAAATAATGGCTGACGTTTCAACGTGGTTTTGCCTTCTTCAGAGCCTTGAAAGGTCAAATCTTACCGAGGATTCTGTGTGTCTTTGTTTTTTTTTTGCTAATAAAATGCCAACAGTACTACTGTATACCTCCGTTAATTTCATGTAATTATCAACAACTGGATAATTTTTCGAGGTTTATTTGCTGCTGGCTGAGGTTTATTGTGGCGGGGCAATGATGATTGTTCCGATGACCTTGATGGCTCTGATGATGTTCCATTGTTTCTCCTAATCTGTCAACACCTACGGCAGTTTTCTTTTCTTCTTGCCGTCGTTGTGATAATATTCATTGAATCTCTATTGTACTATAATTGTAGTAACTGTCCATTCCTAGTAGCGAGATGGTCACTAGCAAACAAAATCGACAGTAAAGCATTTTCTTCGGATTCTTCATAAATCTCATAGAACTGCACATCTTTTAAAGTTGAATGATATGCAGAACATTGAGCCTCGAGCGGGAGTTGAACCCATACCTCACTTTTTCTGCGGACGCGTACTAACCTCTGCACTACTGGAGCTTTTTTCTACTATCTCTCTACAACTTCCATCTAAGGCTCAAAGTATAACATTCAATATCCTTGAAAATGCACTGTAACTTCATAGCACCGCTAAAATGGCATCAAAATGAGAATAACTTTTATAGATTACGGATGTTCAAAATCTATCTTTTGGATCTCGGCCGATCATCTATATTTTTGAAAAAAAAAACTGTTTAGGTTGTCGAGGGTTTCTCTGTTCTTTTTGTTCATTTGATTCGACTGTCCATGTAATCCATACTTCTATATTTCTTTTTTTCTATTCTTTTTTTCTTTTCCTTTTGCCGATTTTTTTCTAGTCTTACCTTTTTTTTTTTCTTGTTCCTCACGTTTTCTCTTCCAATCGTTCTTTACGATCAAATTTTTCTCATGTTTACGACGTGAGTACCATTTACTAGCCCCTTCTTTAGCTCAAACTTTCAGAAAACTTTTTATATTTCAATCTTATGTATTATATAGTCATTATTTACAGTATCTCTTTCGGTATATTGCAGATCACATCCTTGGGCGACTTCTATTTCTCTTCTTTTCAATCACACTTCAATATTGAATAATTAGTGTCTTCGATGTTATGGAGCGATCTAAATGAAGTACTCAGTTTATTCAGTATGATAAATGTTTAATTGACTCTTTTACGTTCTGGAAATTGTGCAAATTTCTGAACATACAAGTTAAACTTCGTGGTTTTTTGCTAACCACTACATCGAGAAGGTCCAGATATTACATGGATTTCTCCTTTTGATTGAGTGATCACCACTAATCCTCTAGCCGTTCGACCTGATCTGAATCAAATTTGATGTTTGCCTATTCGGCGATATCAGTTTGCCTTGGTGATTGGCATAATCTGGATTCGATGTGATCATCTCTGTGAAAACCGACTATTATAGACACGTAGAGTAAAACTCGCTCGCCAATACCTGTCATTCGTCATTCAACCGTAGTCGAGTGTTGATGATATATAGTCAAACAGTTCCATCTATATGTGAAACTTGCTCGATTAAAAAGACAGTGTATGACAGGACAAGACAAAAGGCAATATGATTACAAAGGACAATTTCTAGTGGTTTGTGAAAGAGGCTAATCCGTTTTCTGGACTCAAGAACACCTTGTCTCAAGTTGAATCTGCAAATCGGTTCTGATTTTTTTTTTATTCCTTGGCCAGCGGATCCTTCCCTATAATCTTTTCGAACCTGACGAACTAAAGCGAATATAAGATCCATCACCTAAAGACATATTTATAACTGCCAGTGAAGTCTAGTGAAGTGATTTGTTCTCCTTTTTGTATCACCTGTAGTCCCATTAATTACTGAGGGTCTTCCAACGACAGCTCCAGCGAAATCCATTCGTCATCGTCGCGTTCCCAAGCCACTCCAGTTGGCCCCGCTCGCTCAAGCAAAGGACAAGAAGGGCATCGTACTAAAAGTGCGATGCCCTTTTTTCTTGCCGCTTTTTATGAAGAGCGAGACACAGGTATCTCCCTGTACATCGCCGTGGCTTAAGGATACCATTACCTGGTTCTTCGGTAGAAATCTTAAACTCTCTCAGGTCCGCAGATGCTACTGGATGAATGAATCCCAGCTGTACATTGCAATTCGACACCCAGGATCAGCAGACAACCATACGTCGCCGTAAACTAAAGAGATATTTGATTAGGGCTTCGTAAAGATCTGAATGACTGCCTCATCTCTCTGTAATTCCCGGCATTTGAAAATAGGGAATACGTGAAGTTCAAAGCCTGTTCTACCTATGCACTTTGACGTGTTCTTCTTTGAGCTGTTTTCAATACAATCTGATAGAATGTTTCAAGCTTTTTAGAATGTGTGATATGGCACTTTTAGTGCTAGACCTACGTTTCGTCTTTTTATCAAGCCTTACTAGTAGTACAGTAGTAGTACATGCCACCGGCTGATCGTTCTATTTATTAGGAATCGTTGCCAAAGATGTATCACTTCCTGTCAAGTAAAAGAATCACCTGATGTGGCGATCTACAGTGATTTGTCATTCGATGGCTCCGGCTTGATAAGACGGCATAACGGAGCCGAAACGAAGATCTATCGTTAGAAGTGTTGGATCTTCTTGAGAATGTTTTATGACTTGTATATGCTTCGACTGTTACTTGAGGATTTGTGCGCTACATGAGTGTTGTTGAATGCTTTCTCAATTAGCTCTCCTAAAATAACTCTAAGCTTACTGATCTTTATCCTAGAGGCAACCGCCAATCGTTATGACTCGAAGATAGTTTTTCGTAGACAAATCTCTCATCAGTTGCTGGAAATCCCGAGGGAAATGGAGACGTGATTCGCTGAAAGGAAACCATGTCGACCCATGAAGTTCTAAGATTTCAATCTGACAATCTTCATATGCTTGTTGCTGTAATGGCTGATGCGTAAGTCGGAATTATACGATGCTTCCTTAGAAAGCTTCTGCCTCATCTCCGTACTATTCAGATGAAAGCCCCATGGATCGTGCCAAGCAACTATATTAGATTTCCTTTCAAGAAAGCATTTCCTACTGTTTTGTTCCTCATAATGGCCTTCTTATCACTCTAATTCCGGAAATGTTTGTTAGTTTTCTTGTAAGAACTTAGTATTTCTTATGCTAGCATATTTTTCTCATCCTTGTCCTTGTTCTTTCTTTAGCGTATCATTAATCTCGCAAGAAGCGAAAGGGGATTTTGACATGTCACAAAAAAATCCGACATATCTTGGCGGTTTTTCCTTCAGCCTGATAATGGATCACACCTGATGATCAATTAGGTCACTCAAGTGCTTATAACTGATGATGACGAGTCATCGTCGTTGTTGGCGGAATTTTCTTCTTTTTGTCGTTTGCCGCGACGCTGATGGAGCCGCTCTGTCTCTCTATGGAGGATTGCCGACACCGTTGACGGCGGATCCCTTATGAAATTGCGTTGTCCCATCGGACTATGCGAACGATTCATCATAGCGTAAAAGTGTTCCCGTCTAGTGCCTAACCCTAGCAAAGTGGCTTGAATGGGTGGACTGTTGTAATTTCATGTCTCATTTTTCTATTGATAAGTTCACGTCCTACGAAATTCTTTACCCATTGAACCACGTGAACGATTTATCATAGCCTAAAAGTGTTCTCGTCTGCTGAATAACTCAGTGATGTGGGTGTAATGTCGTGATCTCAAGTCGCACTTCTTTCATTGATAAGGTTGTTTCTAACGAAGCTCCTTTCTCGTTGAACTACGTGAACGAATTAATCATCGCGTAAAAGTGTTCTCAGTTTGCTAAATTCCCCTAATGATGTGGTTGGGTGAAATTCGTACTTTCATGTCTAGTTTTTTCCATAAATAATTTTATATACAAAACTCCTTACACGAATTTTCTTATAACTTCTTAATTCCTTATAACTTTCTTATAACTTCTTAAATATTTTTATTCTTTTGTAAATTTCTTATAAACTCTTTACAATGTACCTTTTTCTTCACATTGAACTCAAATCTATTTTATACGATGTTATGACTCTATACAATTTATCTCATTGAAATCCGTCGAACTTATTGCCTTTTCATAATATTACACTTCTATTAGCAAGATGCAAAGTATTTCATTGACATTGGCTTGATGAAGCCTTGATGAACCCTTTAAGGACCATGAGAATCATTTTGATGCTCACCGCGCGACGTCAAATCTCACTCAGCTACTGTAATGGCGCTGCCACGTCTCGTGGGAAAACTGGCAGACAGCCAGATACGCATGCGCAGACATGCAGAGCCGCTTGTCTGACTGCCGCGCAAATGACGGCATGATATCGCCTGCCTATCAACACTGGTCCGCAAAGGGTTGAAATGTTATCGAAGTTGCGGCTTCAGACTTTGCTACAGAACTACGGTAACATCTGATCAAGTGTGTTCTGGAACCGTGGCATAGTGAACCTGATCTTCTGGTGCTTTGGAGAACGAAAAATCTGTCGCAAACCCAGTGAAAGTTCTCATAAGTAAAGCTTTGTAAAAAAATTGCCTATCAAAATATCAGTAGTCCAAGGACACATACATGTTAGATAAGACTTATTCTACTACTATAGCGAAAAATTATGATACCGAATCATTTTGTTCACTCCAACTTTCCCTTTGCCAATCTGTATGTGATCCATTATTTTTCTTCTTTCGTCTTCTACTTTTTGCCTTCATAATCTTTGTGTGAAGAAAAGACGTTACTTGTTTCCTACAAGGCCTCCCTCTTTTTACATACAGCGTATAGCTGCGGCGAGGGTTGTACAGAAAAAAAGTGTCACGGTCATTCTTTTTTTTTTCTTCTGCTGTCAAATTTATCGCACTTCGGAGTTTTTTCTAAGCAGAATTGTGTTGCGCTTGTTTTTTATTAGTGAACTGTCACTTGGTTTTTTCTTAGAAAACCAAAATATTATCTAAAGTAAAACTTCATGCAACAATCGATGGTTTCCCGAAAGCAAAACGTTATCTCGGATTTTGTCCGACATCTTCGGAATATGAAGATTAAAAAGATTTTTCAACTAAAAATGAAAAAAAGAAGACGCATTGTTTTTTAATGGCAATCGAAGGGCTTCAAACTGTAAGCGATAGAAAGTCACTAGTATCTAGAACATTATTTGCCATGCGCCAGTTTGTATCAAGTAGTTCTCTTCATTCGAACTATTGTTGAATGTTCAATGAAAACATTGAAAAAAAGGAATCATCATTCCCACAGAGCAGTTCAGTTGCAGATTTGGTAGTGCAAATTTATTAAGATGATTTCTGTTTGGATTTTTTTTTCCGAAAAAAAATGGAATGTAAATTTTTTCAAGTCGATCTTCATCCTAGCATGGAACCGACTCATGACTTGGCGATGTCATTTTCAAAGCATAGTTATATAAATCAAAATGGCCTGAGAATTCGTCATTTTTTCAAATTTCTCTATCTTTGAGCTGTTGCCCATCCCACCACATTACACATTATTAGAGAGTCCATTGGTCACTTGTGTGGTCGAATGTAGATTGATGATGCTCTTTAGAGTGAAACATGGATGTGTCTATGGAACCGATGGATATCAGTGTGTTGTCATCAGGAAAATTAGTCTCGGTAAGGTCTTACATTCCCCCTTCTCTAATAGAAGTAATCAACAAGCGACTATGATCTATTGCACCTGCATTACAGTGGTCAGAGGTGCATTGCAATTACACACATGGTTGTTTACTCGATCCAGCTTTCCGTGAAAATCCTGCATCACTCCGGTATCGACAGATTGATACCAGACTCGCCTGGACGGACGAAAATACTAATTTGATGTATGAGAAGGCTCCTATGAGTCGTTCTGTAAACCAGATATCAATTAATCACTTCTACGATACTACCGGAGAAGTCGAGCTCATGTCGCATCCACTACTAGCTTTCGAACTCTATCCTTTTGACATTTTTATTCTCTAGATTTGTTTGATACGACAGAATTGGTAATTTCACTAACTCGTCGAATCGATGTGTAATCGCAATTGAAATCTACAATAGCACGTAACATTGAGACGATATAGAGCCTAGTTAGAGATGTTGGCGAATGCGCCAATTGTTGAACGCCATTGCTGCAAGTCGCATTGACCTCATTCTGTCGGCCCTTCAAAACTCACATTAACCTAAGTGGAACTTTACCTATGGGAACCTATAATTTTTCAGCCGATGACGAAATAGTCGTATTGGTCAGTTGTAACTTTAAAAACAGTATTCTCATCATGAAAACAAATGTTTCGAGATCCATGAAATAAAAGGTCATAGAGAAAGTATGCATGATTTGATGGACAAAGAGTTCTCTCCACGACTTGAATTTCCACTGAGCACCGGAGATGGTTATTCAGAACAAGATTTCTGGCATTTTTCTGTTATCTTCCTTCTAGGCAACACTGCTTATTACATAACATGTTTTGAACCTTATATGAGGTCCTGGTATGGGACTTGTACAGTACTAGAAAGGCCTGTCTCGCCATTTCAGACTCCTTAGTAGTACTATGCCTTTCGGTTCATCCGATCCCTTGCAGGGTGATTTATCCTTACTTATGAAGGAATCGACGCCGAACAACAAATCACCGCAAGTCAAGTGATAAATTCTCCAGGGTAATAAAATAAAGTAAGAGAATAAATTCATAAATTTAAGTCAAAAATAATAGTAAAGTCAGGTGATATAATACTTATTACTTGTTAGAAGCATATTGTAACCATTTGAGCCTAATCACAGTGATCATTCGGGATTCATGAGATCGAAGTAAAATCGTGCATATTTTGCTTATTTATTCAAAACGGCATTACCATGACTCATGTTTGCGACGATATCATCCTCTAATAATCTGTAGGATCTTCGAGTTTCCTTCATCTCACGTTCTCTATCTCAATCTTCTTCCAAGTTGCAGAGTTGCGTAATAAGCTACTAGTCTGAACTAGCTCTGATAACGGCATTCGACCACCACCGATGATCGAATCGCTCTTGATAACAACAATCATTTCCGTTGCGTTTTCGTCATCTTACTCATCATCGTGATCTAGAGATTTAGCCACTTTCCATTAGTTCCTTTCGAGACGACGCTCTTGAAGAGATACTTATTTATTTCGTGGTGCACCGGGTTTTTCTAGTTCTGTTGTTCTAGTGATTACTTCGGATAACGATCAGTTTGCTCTTTGGGTCTTAGCATGATTTCATATTTTTTTCCATTTTTTTCCACTCCTGTCCTCTCTAGAATTTTCCCTAGTCTTTACCATTCGAATATAGTGTAGTCTATGATAGTGAGACATATGCATAGTTGTGGTAAAAATGCATATACATTCTATCACTCCTAGATTTTTGACATCGCATACTCGTATATGTTGACATTGAAAAGATCTGAGTTCTCACGCAGGAGCATTGAAAAATCGTTCTAATATTTTGCTGATTGAGATTAATTTTAAAAGAAGCTGATAGTGTCAGTTTTCAAATATGAACCTGCTTAGGTGTGCTGATTTATACTCTCATCCCTTTGTGTTGATCATTCTTCACTAACAACTTCCTGTTTGGTCCTATGCTTCAGTTTGTACATTACTACCAGTTTAACTGTTTGTAGGTGTCATAGATGGGCACATGACTGATCGTACATGTTAAAATAAATGAATGTTTTGCCAAAATGGACTACAGTGTCCCTCGTAGTGTCTCATCGCAGCTGAATTATTTTCTATACTATTTGTATTCAGTCGTTAACCTGTCCAGTATAGTCTTGCCAGAAGCTATCTATGAAGAATTATTCCATGCATTTGATAAGTCACAAAAGATCTAGCGCTACAAAGTAGTAGACGTGGTCCCAAGTGACCGTCACAAAAAATTAGACATAGTTAGCTGCTTATCTGTCGAGTACGAGCAAAGAAAAAATGACCGTCTAGTGGGGATTTCTACATCAAGCTATCGCATCCCGCTGCTTTAAGTATCAAAACGAGAAAAAAAAACTTACGTGTTCCTTAGTTTTAAGTTGACTTTCCTACAACCACTGGAAGTGCAGATTAATTTTCTCATATTTTTACCGGTATCTGCGCAATAAATTTTCTTTATCGCATTCCACAGCAATAATAGTTTGATCGGAGCTTTTTCTGTTTGTTTTTGTCTTCAACTGAATTTTATTGTTGAAAAGAATACGTCTTTCGTTACAAAAAATCCCTGCAATCTTTATGGCTGCAATAGAATAATGTTTTTGGTCTTTAACCCAGAAAACTTTCGTTAAATGACAGCGAGAAACGTTTCGATAATCAAAGAACTTTCAGTATTAGGTCTCTATCTAACAATCTACTGAGACCTGTCTCGTGTAGAACATCACCTACGCCGAGCAGTGGAAGCTCTTGGATAAGTAAGAAACAAGCTTTTTCTTTTATTATAGAGGCCCTCTATTCAACAATATCTGCTGAAGGTGTGCATTATCAACATATAATTATTATATTGAACTTTTTAAGCCAATGACCCAAATTTTTGGTTAAAAACGATGTTAATTCCAAGCTTTTGTGTTAGATAACGTAGTGATCTCTTCTTTACCATAATCCATTTGCTCTGAGCTCTGTTCAAATCTTTCTTCTATCTGCTTAAATCACTACAAATGTTTCCATTTCGTTTTTTTTTTTTCTTTTTTCTCTACGTTTCGGGTCAATGTCAGTTAGCCCTTTTCGCACTTCCTCGGCTATCCGCTACGGGGTCTCGTTTTGATTTGCCGACAATGTCAAACGCAATCGACGTCGATTCGATTACACGTTGTTGTCCTCTTGGAATCATCTCATATATTCATTCAATTCATTCATTCTGAAGCCTTACTCCCTCCTTTATTAGTTATATATCAATTTTTATCTTACCATGCTTTGGTTTTTCTTCCTCTCCTTTCTCTTTTACTTTTAACAGTAGGTCAGAACTCCACGAGCAATATGGATCTTGTAATTTTTAGCCTCATTTTTCATCTTACCCACTTTTTTTCTCACATATTTTTTTCGGTTCAAAGATTTGTCGGACTCTCAAACTAGGTTTTCTTCAAAAATGCGAAAACGCTAGTCAATGCTCAATATTTAGTCCTCAGAGAGTATAACTTTTTAGGAGGTAATCTTTTCAAAAACTGTCGAAAACTGTTTCTTATCTGTTTTGTATTCAGATTTTGCTGAAAATCATTTCCTCTCATCGACTGTTTTCAAACCTCGCTCTAAGCTTCTGTATAGTCTGTAAGAATGTTTAGAGCCTTTTCAAGATTGGTACGTCAGAGTCATACGTACATTTCGGCGCTGTCGCCCGCTTCATCAATGGCCCACGTCCCACACTAAATCCTATTTTATAGCAGGAATGGGGAGACGTTATTTGTTGTGATAGCATGTGATATTGTGTTATCATCATTTTTAGTAGGGTTCAGTGTGGGGCGTAGGCCACTGATATAGCAGACGACACCGCCGAAACGTGCGTAGGGCTCTAAACATCCATATAGATTATATTGAAAAGTATTTCCGTTCTCGTGCCTTTCTGTAGTGTCATCACTTGATATTCGGCCCACGGTAAAGTTTTCATTCGTCCTTGCTTAATACTTATTGATGTTAAACTCTGCTTGCTTGATGTAGAAGCATACACTCTAGCTTTGTTGTTTTCATGAGCTTATGCCCATGAGCACCGTTTACAAGTCCACGCCGTAAGGGTTTGGCAGTAACCATGGGTCTCGTGCTGTGTTTTGTCGTCGAGATGAGTTTTTCTTAGACTCAAGACCCGAGACCCGCCTCCTTCAATACTATTTTCAAGTCACTTGATTACAGACGTAAACCTTACTCACTCATGTGTGAGTGTGCATTCAACTTAGAGATTTTTTAATAGGTGACTCAAGTTAATTCGGCACATCTCATATCAATTATTTGGTCATTTTTCCATCATCAATAATTTTTTCTGCATAATTTTCCTCCTTTTTATGTTCGTCTTGCGATCTTATTTGATAGCAGTTATTTTTCATATTGAAGAGTTAAGAATTCCATGAGAATTTTTCTAAAATCTCATCTCAGTACTTCTTCTTAAATGCATAGATTAATTGTACGAAATTCGCAAATCATTTTTATTATTCTTATGGTAATCCTTTAGTAAGCTACTATCCAAATCTTGATTCGAAAATACCAACACTAGTTCTCCAAAAATCATACCTTTGTTTGTTGTGCCGTTGATCCATCCTTTTTCGAACTTACCAGCAAAGTTGTTTTTCTAGAAAAGTTTTCTCTTCTTCGGTTATCGGATTTTCGAGTGATTTAGCCCTTGTTTACACGAAAAATATGCTTACAGCCTCATCGCTAACTTTTTTTTTCTCTTATTTGCGTCAGAAATATATCTATTATCCTATGACTAGCCGTAACGGCCTCCTCCGTGGAAAACTTGCCTCTTCTTTCCAGATTTGATATTTGTGGCTTATTGTTCGTCTGTGCATCAGTTTGACAGAATTTAATGAATGATTCCAGATGTCTAGCGTAAGCACCACACCAACCTCGTCCACTGAGCAGAACACAGTTCAATACACTCGACCACTTGATGGTAGTGGTGATGGTGGTGCTGGTGCTGGTTGTGGTGATGGTGGCAACAAATCGGCTAACACTTCAGTATCTTCCGAAAAGAGTGCAACTTGTAAGTTTTTCTTTCTTATTGCAAGTCGATGCCATAAAAAAAGTTGCATTAGTTTGAAAAGATCTGCGTGAAAACACTAAAAGTCATTTCGGGAATACATGAAGGTGCAGAAAGAAAGGAGTCAAGTCAAACGAGCCAATGAAAAAGAATTTGTAAACGATCAAAACTTAGCGACGTTGGCTTTTATTGTGCTTGAAGACTTCTCAAGTTAGAAGATGCAATATATGAATTGTTTAATTTCTTTTCATTTCTATTAACTGAAATACCTCTCTAAAGTGTGGCGGCGTTGGATAGGAGTTGTAGGGACAAATTAATCCTTCACAGAAATTCGTAGCTACGCTTTGTCAATAGTCATCAATTTCTTCTGATTACAAATTTTTCGAAACCCCTTCGACGTTTTCCAGAGGTAGCTCAAACCTGTACTGTTTTTCCAGTATGCTAGTAATCTTCAATATTCATGTTATTCAATTAGAAACCTGTTCTAACGTTTCTAAGTATCAATGGAAAGGATGAAAAATCTGTCTATCGAATATATATAGTTGATTCTAGGTATTGGTTTGTGATTGAAAAAATGTATCAATGCATGAACTGAGAAAAAGATTGCCAAATCAATTCAAATTGATAACTCCGAAAAGTATTGAATACAGTTCTTCTTCTACTTGAACTGTATCGCTGTTTTTTTTTCTGTTTTCCAAGAAGTTTTCTACGAGCGTAGTGTAAAATTTATTTCTTGTTACGATCGAAGGTTAAAAGGACATTAGGGTGAGATTAACTTTTTCGCTCTTTCTACTGTTTTAACTGGTGCTTTTTCACTGGAAAACCTGCTGGCAATTAATCCTCTATCCTCAAAGAATATAAAATTTTTCAAGAAAAAGTTATGTCTTGTAAAAACGTCAAGCAAAACGCAGATATCTGCTGTGATTGTGATCTTGCTTCTCCTTGGCGACAACGCTGTCTGGTATCAATCAGATATATTTCTACAAGCTCACCAGAGATATAATGTATTGTATTTGGAATTTAGTGACATAGAAAAAAAGAGGAGCAAACTGAATATTTATGGATATGAATCTCCTCTATCCAACCAACCACTCTTTTTTTTAAAGTTTTCTCAAATAAAAAAGGATAATGCTTTCGGCGTTGACCAATCCCTAAAAGATACGTCATGCATTCGTCTTCGATTTTTTAATCCTTTGTAGGTGATTAAGTGGATATCTGGCCTTTTACAATGACTCGCGGTGGCTTACTGCTGTATCCAGTTAGTGCTGCATATCCTTCCGGACAAGTCTGGTACCAATCTAGCGACCCCGCGGGGATGGGTGGTTTGATGACCGATAAGAACGAGATCGAACAATCAACGTCATGTGCAACGCAGACCATCTTTGACCATTGCGCCATATACGCTCTTTTTCTCGAATAAGTTTTTATTATTGAATCCTTGATGTTAAACTTGCAAGTGAAGCTTAAGTGAATGATATGCAAAATTTAATGTGTGCATCGATGTTGATATATTTTCTTTCTTATTCTCGTTTTATATCGCAGAAAATTTATCTACTGAATTTCTTATGCTCGAGCGACACTTTATTGAACGCAGATGGCCTTTGAAAAACTAATTTGTGCAGCAATCAGCAATTTATCAAAGGCTTTTTCTTGGATAATTTTTTTAGCGCACATTGCACTCGGTAAAAAACCAGGCATATTCGAGTACATATTGAAGAAAATGAGATAAAAAAGCTATAGTGATAATGAGATGGATTTACAAAAAAAGCTGTTTGGATGATGATTTCGAATTGGTTGTTCAGATGAATAGTAGCTTCGGTATCGATAAAGCAAATCATCTTGATTAATGCATAAGAATACTTTTTTGAAAATATCAAAAGAGATATGTTTTTTCAATGTTAGTTCAAAGAAAAATTGATAGAAGAAAAGCACATCCCGTTGGTCAAGGTCTTTGAGCTCTTGCGACACATCGTTTTTGTCTTCTGATTGACATTAACGACGGTTTTATTGCCTCTTTGCCGCATTATGCCACCCCTCTAACGTTTCAAGTGGACGGAGAGTAATGTGGGAATACTGCATTCTAGGACTAGTCTACAGTGCTCTATGCCACTCTTCTGTAATGTCAGTTAGATAATGTGTAGTGTTGTAACAAACCTTGATCTACAGTAATTAGTTCGGTTTTTTCCTTGTATTTTTCCTGACATTGGCAATCGTAAGTGCAAGGACGGTCGTAGTCCTTGCTCGAGAGGAGGATGCTCCGAAACTTGCAGCTCCCAGTCTTTAAAATGGCCGATCTCCTCCTGTGAACAGTTGTTTTTGTGAATGTTCTTATTGAGAAAGAAAATGGCCACTCAAACTACCCCTCTTCTTTGGAGTACGTTGGTTCGACTACAGCTGAGTCAGTCAAGCTTTTATTCTTCACGAGCTGGTAAATTAGTTCCAGAGTTCTCTAGAAAAAATGCTTCCGAACAATAATGACCACGAACTGCATGTTGTCGAGCGGGGCTGGATGAGCTGTAAGATGGACTAAACGTTTTAGGATATCCATGCGAAACATTGAATCCTGTGGGATAGGCCGATCCACGAAAAGTTATGATGAGTTTCTGAAAGTTAGCGTTTGCGAAGCAACAATTCGAAAGAAAGTAGCGCTGAGATCGAGTATTATGTGAAACTGTGTCATATGATTAGAGAAAAGTTGAATTTTTCTCGACATTTATCTTATGTATTCCTTCTAAAGCCTTACGAATATGGCGAGGGAGAGCTAAGAATTACCGTCATCAACTAAAAATTTTTGTAACTGTTTTCATGATGGGTTTCAGGTCGCCCAACGTCTCACTATCCCACTGTTTGCGTACAAGTACCTCACGCACCTATCGGTTCAGTGTCTTCACCACCTCGTACTGTATCTTATGCTGTTCCGTATCCGAAACCGGTTTGTTTTTGTTACGATTTTGCTATTTTCTATGTTTTATGCATTTTTTGATATCCTGTCATGTTTATGTCGTGCAGCAAATTTAATGCACACTTATTCATTTAGACTTATTTTTGATCTGAACTTTAGACAGGTCTATCTCAGGTTGCAGTAAAATTCATCAGTCGACACAAAAATTGTCAGAATTCAAAAATCCTTCTGTGATGCCCATTTGTCATAAGGCGTGCCCGTTACTTTTTTTTTTACGTTACTAGAGCGATGAATGTGATACTCTTGAGCCTATAGTTTTTTCGTCGAGAATATATCTCCACCATCGAAGCGGTTGAATTTTCGAAGTTTTATCTACCAAGATACGAAGGTGGTTTACAGCGTATCGTTGTTCGTTCCTAATGCGCCGAGTAGTTAGTGAGCATGCCATCATAGTTCATGATAGTGGTTCAATCTATTCCTCTAACACTTGCAATCATTTGGTAGCACCTTAGCTGGGCGATTATCTTTGAGAATGCAAGAAGATTTAAATTTACCAGCTATCTATGACATTCGTGAGAAGACGAACTCGTCAAGCAGCAGTCAAAACAACACGTAAAATGCGTGAGACGATGAATATTAAGAAACGAATGATTGCTAGAAGTGATGCGATCGCTGCCATAGAACGTGGTGATAGGTCATATTAAGAAATTAGAGCAAAAAATGTAAAAAAAAAACACTGGTGTTTCGCTAGAATCTTAGGAGTTTCTACACAACCCAAATGTTCAAAATCTGTACCTCGTTCGGAAGTCGTGATCTCAGATGAGTTAGTTGTCAACCCGCAAAAGATAACCGTTACTGTGACCACGTCTGGAAAATTGCCCATTACTTAGAAAAAGTTGTAAAAAATTATATTCTTTTTCATTAACCAGCTGCTCCAGGGCCTCAAAATACCGTACCCAATAGACAATGCTGCATCTATAGAGTAAAAATTAACATATTTCTAAACAAACAACTCACTTAGTCTTCCATAATGGTTGCTGATTCATTGGAGTAAATGCTCATTCAACTCAATGTAATTGAAACAAAACAGTGCAATGAGATCTCATGAAAATCTCTAGCCTTCACCGAGGCTCGACATGTTCACATAGATGGTTTTCGTCTAGTTTCGTCTGCTCGTCTGTTCTCTTTTTGTTCGTCTAGTCAAATGAGTTGCAGGTTCATTTTGTTCTCTACGGGCTTGAATACGTTTTATTTTCTATATATATTCCTTAACTACAAGAGCGAACGTGGCGCAGTGGTTAGAGGTGCCCTATGTTGGACTTAGGGTTGATGGTCCGTTCTCGAGCTCAGGGATCACCAGACCATTCAGTCCTTCCGGGTCGGTAAATTGGGACTATACTGGTCTCAGACTTAGAAGGATAAGCAGCACTGACCTAATACAGCGAGAAGCCATGGAAGTCATAGTAAAGGCTAAATAGCATTCAATGGCGTCACACGAAGTCAGTCGAAGACGAATGCATGGCGCATCTTTCAGGGATTGATTAACGCCTAGAGCTCTATCGTTTATCTTTTTATTTCCTAACAATAACACATACCAACGATAAAAGTCCTCGTGGTCGCAGTTCTATCCATTTCCACCTTTTCTTCGACGTACCGGTATCCTGATAGTGTTTTTCATTGCAATTTCCTGATATGCAGGCTTTTTGAATGGAGGGCAATCAAGGAAGTTTTCCACCTTCACCTTCTTTTCGCAACATCCTTTCATTTTTTTCTTGTAGACATTTCACATATATCGCCGATCTCGCTTATTTTCGAGTGAACCTGGTGAGCGATGGCAAAGTCTCTATTAGGACCTAACAAGAGTGACTCAGTGCATTCTTACAGCCGCTTATGAGCTTGTTAAGCGTACCCTTCTTCAAGGATTTTTTGTGAAGAACTCTGCCCATTGTGTCAGAGGTTTCTGCTGTTTAGTTGACATCCTGATGAAACCAATAACGGCTTTTATGTATCGCTTGTCGTCTAGATTTGTGTCTGTACCATAAGATTTTGGACATTGT
Source organism: Parelaphostrongylus tenuis (assembly GCA_019055375.1). Classification (NCBI taxonomy): domain Eukaryota; kingdom Metazoa; phylum Nematoda; class Chromadorea; order Rhabditida; family Metastrongylidae; genus Parelaphostrongylus; species Parelaphostrongylus tenuis. The sequence goes on from JAHQIW010006290.1 coordinate 84,500, forward strand.
GGCTTGTACAATGAGGTCTCTGATCTTCGCTGCTGACATTGGTCGCAACTCCGCACTCTTTTTAATTTATGTAATTATAGGGTATTCTCAGAACTGCCCGACTACTACACCTTTAGTGGCTCCGAGTGGTCTTTCATCCTGTTTGTCTAGCTCTACCTATCCGACGCTTGCGTCGAGTACGGATTCAAAGGATCACATATTTAAAAAGATGGATGCGATACGGAATCGAGTTTCTCGTGTGTTCTTTATCACTTTATTAGGTACTCGTTGCTCCAAAAAGCTTCAGAGGCCTTCCGCTTCCTTCCGTTTGCCTCTGAACCCAGGTAATTCATCGGGTTTTATGACTCCTTAGACGAGGCAGATCGCAGTAGGAGATATTTACTCGATTGAATGTTTAGAGAACATTAGAAATCAATTCGTTATTCGTAAATATCACGTTCTTGAGATAAAGTCATACAACAGTCTCTTCACAGGCCTTGTCGATCATCAGTTAGCGATTGTTCCGCCTGAATAGAGATTGACGTTGCCCGAGCGATACCATCAGAAATGTGAGGATAGTATAGCTTTAGGTCATCGATTTCCACTCTTACGCAAGCACATTTTAGTTAGACGTTACCAAGAGTGGTTGTGCATGATTACGACTGGGTGGTATCGCGTTTTTGAGATCTCTCCTTATTTTGATGCAAATCGCGTTGTTGAAGAAACTGTCCTTTTTTTGCAAACGAAAGTGCTAAAATTCTCTACTTGTAGTCACAAAGTATTTGTTTTGATTCATTCAATTATTTCTATACTTTATTATTCCTTATTCTGTTGTTTTACCATTGAGTATTCGGCGCAGTAGTTCCTTGTAACGATATTTGAGTGCCTCAGACATCGCTTCTATATTCCTACCCCTTTTCGGACGGCGTACGCCTTTATAGATGCACTGGTATATAGTGATCCTTTTCTCCAGACAGAGCTTTTCTTTTTGATTTTCGATAGTCGCTCGGTAGCTTTGAGAAAGGGCTTATTCAATATCAAGATTGATTTCCGAGAAAGCCCTCTTAGTCAGCGCACAGAAACTTACATTCCACCTTCGAGCTGCAATGTATGCTTTACTTTCGTATTTGTTTGGTTTTCATCAGATAAATCATTCGATAGCCTGAGGTATCGCGATTCTAACTCTAGGCTTTCTTCATAAAAAGCCTTTTGAGAGCAGTGTAGCAACAAAGAGAATGTTACGTTTCGCCTCTGGAGTAGTCAGCTCATCGTTTTAACTTCATAACAGTTTTATTGCTAATCACTGTAATAAAATTTGGATTTTTGTGGCACATTTTGCCACAGAGTGATAATTATCACCAAGGTGACTTTAATAAGGGTATCTACAAAAAGCGCCATACCTCCTATTAAGCCACATTTTTCAAGAGCAAAGTAGATCCTTGCAAAAGCAATATTTTTGAACCCTTAATCATATTTTATCATCGATTCTGTAGTACTGCAACTTGAAAGCACATATTCTAAAATGGAAGGCTTCTGAAAATCCGTTTATCGAGATATCCTTAGCATGTACATAGAGCAAGCGTGCAATGAGAGCGCATTCATCGATGTGTAAAGTACTTTTTGAAAAGTGACCTAAAATATTTGTTCAACAGCCAGTGAATTATAGAATTAGCATCGGTCAACCGCAAATCTTAATAACCGTACCGGTCAACATTTTACCTTTCTTGCACAAAGTTTATATTTCTTACATGTAATCGCCGATTAGTATGACCTAGAATAATTAATAGTGAGTACTTCTTGATGTTATGTTTAATAAAAGAATATCAAAACTGAAAGATTCGTTTCGTAACATCCTTGCACAACTTACTACAATTGGAAACACCGACTCTAAACCTCCGTGCATATTGAAAATTATTTAACAACTCTTTCCTAAATAAAACTTACGAAGTTGGCATTTACCAAAATCACCGCTCAACTAACTTTTTCAAAATCTATAGTAAACGTATATTTTAGCGATTTCGCCTTTTTCAGAACTTGGACGACATCCATGCTAACACATATCCAATTATTCCGTTGAATACTTTCTATATTTAGTGACAATATAATGAACAAATCAATTCCTGTGCCCATTCACTACACGAAGCCCACCGCTCAGCTACCCTTATAGAGACGTCACCGGAGTAACATATTATGGAAAGTGAATCTTACTCAAAATAATAGAGATTCCCAGATAAGCTGGCATATCATTTGTTCTGTTAGGACACTCTCCCCTTCTGTTCATGCCTGGGCTTTCAATTCATCCAAAAGCTTTCAAGAGTATTTCGTGCCGATGTTTTTGACTCGTGCCCCAAGATTCTCACTACCACCCGCACTCGTCACCGTAATGACTTTCTGTCCTATATACACCTACAATATTACGTGTACGAGCTTTCGAATTTTTAAATTGTCGTCCGTAATCTACTGTTGCTACATAGATGCTTATTTTATTTTCCGCTCTACAGAGGGATGAAAATCTCATGTTTTAATAGCTTTTTTTTGCAGATACAGTACTCAGCCACTCAACTACAATACGAGAATATCAAACATCGTTGTAAAATGTTAGACAACGAAAATCAACGTCTGATGCGAATACAAAACGAACTCATCACTGATGCGAATCGCCGAGTTGAGGTTAAATTCCATTATAGTCAATCTTTTTTCAAATTTTTTTCAACTTCCTACTAACTAGACAATATTAATGATGAGGATTCTTGAGTTCTACTCAACAGATGTTTTTAGCGCTTTTTTATTAGCATGCTTTTTTCAAGTATCTTTGCTTTGGTCTTGCCAAGTCCATGTGAGGATACATTGTTCACGAAGCGTTGCCTTTGGTCATTTATCAGAAAGATGTTGGATGTTGGACAGCGGTGTTCTCATATAGCCGCCTTCATTAATTTATCACATCGGTCGTCGATTTCTTCCCAAAAATCTTATATGAATAAGAAATATTTCTCTGTGCTCTTCTAAATATACTTGAGTATGCACGGTATTTACGATTCCGACTCACAATTTTTCTTCTAGATGCATGTGAACGAGATCAGGATGTTGAAGGAAGAAAACAAGAAGTTGACGGCTACGAATAAGGTTCCTTATTATTACTCAATTTCCAGGAAATCAATTTTTCATAAAACTGAACTGTTTTTATTACGACAAACTACAGAAAAGAAAGTTTCATAGCTGAAACTAAACATAGGGTAAGTTTAATGTACACCTGATTGATTACTGTTCTCTCTTAGGAGCTACGAGAACTCTGTTGCTTCCTCGATGACGATCGTCAGAAGACTCGTCGTTTAGCGAAAGAATGGCAGAAGTTTGGTAGATATACTAGTCAAGTGATGAAGCAGGTTTGCCTGCGTTTAATGCTTTTCAAAAAGGATTTTGATCTAGTTTTCGAAGTTTACCCTTATACAATTACATATTTTTTAAGCATTATCAATAAGTCAAGCACCAATCCTCTGCAGTTGGACAATTTTTCAGTGTTTTTGGTATACCTGATTATTCAGTAATGTTATTTTTCCTTCTGAGATGGGGCTGTTTATTAGTTGTAACGTCAGAGAGTAACTGGACTTACGTAGATACCTGAGATTAGGTTCTCGTTTTTTGATTTCTAGAACAAAGTGAAGCACTTTTACTAACACAGTTGAATACGATGCTTTTTTCTGTACTTTCTAGTTTCAAATAATCAATAGTTTAAAAGCACTTCTACAATCTATCTTTTTGTCAAAGCATTGTGAACGGTACAAGAAACACAGTAGTTTAGTTGCCGCGTAATACAAGCTTGGTCCTTTATCCGACCACTTCCAAGACCAAACAAGCGTGCTCGTATCGTTTGAGAGATTCATGCCAATTTTCTCTAAGGGATCCCTCCACAGAAATCAGTGATCATCTGTGATGAAATTGTGGGTGCCGTGTGATAGAACTAACCAAAGTTTCTTCTATGGATTCAAATGAGAATCGACAAAAGGAAGATGATGTCATAAAGTAATCAGTAATCATGCCATTCCGCCGGACGTGCCTAGCATCAGAATAAAAAGTCCACGAGCATTGTCCCGAATGTGGAACAGTGGGGATCGTGATTGGATTTTTTACAGGAGATGTCAATGAATCAGCAAACGTCTTCGCGAATCTGAGGAACGTCCACATGGAAGCGATGCGTGAAAATGAAGAGCTGAAACAGTTGTGCCTTTATTTAGATGAACAAACGTCAGCGATTCACTACCTATCGCGTTGAAGACGACCGAGAAAGTGAAGATCTCGGTGAGTGGGAAACTCGTAGTTTATTTATAGAAATTATTCTTCAATGTTGATCCTATCCAGATAAATAAACACTAAGCTCTTATGGTTCCAGTTGCAATCACAAAAAATGGATGTTTGCAGTCATTTCGATTACTCTTGTCAATGTTTTATGGGAGTAATATGGCCTGATCATCAAATTCATTTCTATACCATTACCATTTTTTTACCAATCCGAGCAGTCATGTTCTTCTAATTATGTTCCTGTCAAAATCTAAGAAATTAGTCAATCACTTTGCTGGTTTTGGTTTCTAACACTTTAGTGAAGAAAAATAAGAGCCTTCCTACATCCAAGATCCTAATTTGAAAGGGAATGCGAAAATTATTGAAAGTTGATATGATATTGTTAGGAAATCATCATATCACACTATTACGTCTACAGACTTCTCTGCTTCAAAGTTAGAATCTTGCAAAAGGTGTTTTGAGTTTTGTTCTTCAATTAAGTTCCGAATTAAAATGGTGATAAAAAGAATTCTTGAACAGGTTGCGGAAGCAGTGAACGCAGTGAAGAGTGTGATGACTCGAAGTATGCTTGTGATATTCCTGGCATCAATCCCCAAAAGGTTTGCAGCTGTCTTCTGGTTTTCCACTGGTGTATACTTTTTTTATTATCATAACGATCGATGTAGCATATATTGAACCTTTATGACATATCTTTTATATCAAATATTGAATGGAGTTGGAATCCTGGCGTGTCTCTAAGTCACAATTACTTAAGAGTCACAATTACTTGCGATAATGATCAAAATTACATTTTACGCTGAGATCTGTGGTGTTATGTAAGAGCTTAGTTAAAAAAGCGGCTTAGCAACGAAAAATAGGATTTCTATAGAGTGCAAAGAAACAGTTTTAGAAACACATAATTATTGCTTGAGTCAACCTGTCATGTGGTCTGGTAATGGGCTCTTGTACGGCCCGATACACGTGTTTCAACCTTACAGTCTCGCCAGGCGGGCAGAACCCGTCGTCTTTTGGTCTTTTTTTAGCCAATCATGTGTGGCTGCTCCAGTCCTCACGCTAAGAGGTAGCGAAGACGAACGATTTACACTCTAAGACAAGTGAAGTGATCACCGAACTTACAGTGTTTTGAACTCGATTGCTCTTTGGCTGGTTATTCTTATGATATTATACCTTTATTTTGAGTGTTTTATTAAGACCACGCTCAAATTTAAATATCTCTCATAACTATTGCTTTGAAACTTATTATTACTTTGAGAAAAAATTCGTTTTTTAAAATGTCGTTTGTTTAGTTGTCGTAGTAGTATTCACCGAATTATAGGAGAATACACTTCGACTGATCAGCCAAACGAATGGAGAGGCTCTGTTGCGTCCATACATTCTGTCGCCAACGGAGCAAAGCGCACGTTCTGAACAACTAATGGACTATATTCACTCTCTGGAAGGACGAATTAAGCAGTTGGAGAAAGCCAGTCAACAAAATGTTCGTTTTTGCGGATCGCTTTGCGGAGTTGATTCCATGATTGACCGCAGTAATCAAAGTACACCATTAGAGTTTTTTTACCAGAAAAGACAGGAAATAGTGACCATAACTTTTTCATTTAGCAATTCAAATAACGAATTTATGGGTGCGTTTCTTTGCTTCCTTCTTTCAGTGACTTAAAAAATTCCTCATTCATTCTTTTTTTTTCTTGCTAGTTGACTTGTGAAAGTGTTCCGTGAATTTTGAAGTCAAAACAAGTTCCTTTCATCATTTTCTTTTGACGGAAATCATAACATTTGTAAATATTGATCAGAAGCCCAGGAGAATAGATAGAAGTTTTGGCTCTTCGAATTGTAGTATTTTCAGTCTTTCTCCTCTTCAGTAATTATACTGTTTTTCAATTTTATTAACTTGTTTTTGAAACTGACTGTCATCAAAAACTAAGTCCGGTCGGCAAATTGATGCCACACTAGTCTGAGACGGTTAAAAAAAACACGCAGTCAATTGCTAGGCCGAGGGAAACTTGTACAAGCTGAAGATGCATTCTATTTATCGCTATTATTCCACGAATATAGTCGAATTTATCGTGCATCTTTCAGCAACTGATTTACTTTGGACGCTTTGAAATACAATATCCTTTTATTTCTCGTTTATTTAATTTTATTTTATAGGGTGCTTGGCACGTCAGCGTGTACACTAGGTTCGGATTCTGATGAGAAAAACGGTTATCGACCGATGTGATGAATTGTCTAATGGCATTGTTAGTGCGAAAGCTTCTCCCAGAGATCCAAAAGCAATGCAGACTTCTTACTGCAGTAAGATTTCGTCGTAGTCTACATGAAGAAATATTTTCCTAAAAGTCCCTTCTTTTAGGTACTCTGACCACTTCAGGGACGACATATGCCAGTTCAGAGACCGATATGGAAAGCGCTGTATATGTCATGGGTGATGAAATAGGTGAGAATACTACTTTTCAAACCGTTCTATCATGATCTCTAACACACTTTGTACCGTACGGACAACCTTAGCGTCCGGACGCCGCGATAAGCAGCTCAATAAAAGTATTTATTAAACCCCTTAAACGCTTTTTGAGCTCCTTTCCTATTTTGTGTACCGGACAATAAACGATGGTTTCGAAAAAAAAGTTCACCGCTTCTAAAGCATTCACTGATTACTAAATCAATAGTAATTCCAATGTTTATACTGCGACTGGATGATACCGAAACGGTTGTAAGTTTCCGATAACCGTCAAGACAAAAATAGGACGGAGCATAACATGGAAGTTATTCTAACTAAGATAAGATGTTCCTCACATCTGCTGCGGTCCATCATGTTGGTTTTGTACAGTGAACAAACCAGCTCAAACGGGAAATTTTGAGAAATAATCAAAAAATGGAGTTGTGCATAAACATTGAAAATATCTGCATCTGCGAGCACTAAGACTGTCTTAGAGATAGAGTAGATCTATGAAATGGAAAGAAAATGAGGATAAAGATATTCTTGGAGGAGATGATTAGGAGATATTAGAGATTTTTTATGACAGAAAGAAGAAGCGAGAGATGGGCACTGATTAGTGCACTGTAATTAATACACGGATGGACCCTAGATTTCTGAATTGTTCCAACTATGTCTCTCTCCTTCAAGGTTATCGGAAATAGCACCAAATTTGCTTAAGAGAAAAAGCAAAAACGCCAGCGACGGCGTCTGATTGTAGCGATGACCTACGAAAGTTGCAACAGAGCTATTCCACGATTACAAGAAAAATCCACCTCGAGTATCATTTACCAAAAACCCTTTTGCAGTTGACGAAACACGAGATAAACGAACCTAATAGACAAAGTTCTGAGATCAGCACAAATGTGATTCACTTATTATAAACAGATGAATACTAGGCTTGCATAAGTTTGGCGTTAGAGCAATAAACACCAAATTTATTGACCAAAGTGATTGAAAACTGCATGATTTTGGTATAAGTTCAATTGCTCATTTCTTGTCAATGTTCTGGTGTACAACTTGCCTATACTTGCTTTAAGATGAAGCTGTTGCGGAACCGAATTCGCTTGTCTATTCATGCACGAAATGGCGTTGTAGAGGGGAGATGTTAGTGAAGCAGCACACAAAATTCAATGGAGCTTTCTGTGGACGGCCTCTGAAAGCGGCTATTGTCCGAGTGTTCTATCCCATATTGAACTTTGTGAACCATTTCCTAGCCGGCTCTCTCTGCAACCGTCGTCATTGCCCCAAGCTCCGTAAATTTGTGCGCCACTTCACTAATCTTCCTCACCCTTCCCCTACGCGCCAATCATATGTGAGTCAAGCGAATCTGTTTCCATGACAGCTCCATCTTAGCGTATAGGCAGAAGTTTGCACACCAAATTCATAAGAAAATGCGCAATTGGACTATGTCAAAAATCATGCACTTTCTTTTCATGTCTCTGGTTAATTGATTTGATGTGTAATTCTCGAATGCCAAAACTTATGAGACGACCTTAATAAATAAAGTATCGTGGAAGAACTGAGGTGTAAAGATGACTAGACTACTAGTCAAGTTGTGCGAAAAAATAACGGTCTGCTTCAGATTATCTCGAATCGCAGGCATGAAACTCAGTCATTTCTCTCATAAAATCTTTGAATCATGAATTCTTGTATGAATACTGTTCTCTAGATGGGATAGGAATCACTGGAAAGTGCGTCCGTTGACGGAGAATCGAAGGAAGAAGATAAAGACAAGTCTTCTAGATGAGGTTGCGGAAGAAAGCGCCAGGCTCCCACCAACCATCGCAACCACTTAGTGAAAGCTTGGCGAGTTTTTCTTTTCAGTTGGTTTACTTCAAACTTAGTGGTTTAATAAGAAATGTAAATGTGTGTTTTTCTTCACTATATCAAGTTCACGAGAAGAGAAAAACTAGGTACAAAAAGAAGTGATATGAAAAAATGACTTTCTAAAAAAGAGCGGCTTTTTAAAGTATAGTCGATTCGTCTCCACATTTGTGATGTTGTGATCTATTCAAGACATTCAATCGCTTGGTGGCTTTTTGATTTGTTAGAGAGTGTTTTTGGAATAGTAGAACTTTTGCAACAAAATATAAAACAGCAGGCGTTTTCACTCTAGCATTAATATATCAGCACAAATTCGCACTTTAATGTTTGTTACAATACTGGGCCTAAAATTTTCATTTTCCTTAAGAGTTTTATTGACTTGCTTTTTACTAGTAATTTTTGATGTTTACCAGGCAAAAATGGTAGTTTTGAAAAGACAATTTTTATTTCTAATTCTTGAATCTCGTATGTTAACGAAATTATCTTGATAAGCTAAGCCATTTCAGCTTAATGTCGGCCGTTTGTCTTTGACAAATTCCGAACTATCGTTTGTCGCTGAATCGTTCATTTGAGGAAACTCAGCCTCGTCGTTGCTCGTCGTCCAGCGCTGTTCCAATCGATACTCCCTGTAGCGTTCAACTCTATCATGAATCTTTCCGTGGAAAAGAAAAATTGCTCATAGAATGCTTACAATTTATTTCTTCTGTGGGAGAAAGCAATGATTACATTGGTCAAGACAGAGTCAGAAAAGATGAGGAAGAAAGAGACGATGAGTGATTCTTTGCCCAAAAATCTCCATTGAGAAGACAATCGTCGTCGAACTATAAGACTCCACAGTTTCAAAGTTTTCTTGTCAAGTTGCCCAATTTGTAGCGCATTAGTTAGAGGTGTTACTCATTGAATCCTGGCTGCCATGGTTCGATCTTGCGTCCTTGACTACCCACGACCTCCATCCTTTGGGGTCCTCGGCGAGTTGGCGTAAAAAATACCAACTTGATACGCGGTCATTATGTAAGCCCAAGTATGCACTCATGAATTCCTGCGTTGCTACAAATGGAGTGGACACACACGACGATTTTCTTAAGCATTGATTAACGACGAGCGTTTATCCTTGGTTTGTCATTTTTTTTTGGATTCTGGAAATTCCCGTGGGTTGTTTCAGCAATACATTCACCTCGTCGTCATCGCACAGCATGGAAGAACGCTGTCTTCGGTATTGTCAAGGTACCATTCAACGAGGAAACAACAAAGAAGAGGAGTGTAGCTCAATGGAAATTACGGTTGGTTTTTAGTACTTTGGTTTGACTTCAGCTCGTAATCCTTGTCTGTAATGTCGCTGTATAGATCCCTAAAATACCTCAAAAGTTCTATCGAGTTTCTTAGTTGTTTTTTAGACTGTCGAGAATCGTGCTCAAATCGATGTGGTTGCATAACTCGACTGTCCGGTTTTTTACAATGAGTATTGTGATATGACTCATTTTGCCTATTTTGGCTTATTACTGTAGACTAATATTTTGTAATCATATAATATTTGTATAATAAACCGCCCCACCCAGGAGATGATAATGTAAATATAATTGTGTTGAATAATAATGACAGACATTTTGATCGACCTTGCATAATCGATCCTGCAAACAAATCCTATTTAATCTCTATCGTTGTGTAATGATTCCACAAGATCATCAGAATGTACTGCCAGTGTTTTCTCAAGCGTTTGTCATTCACATGCCGCTCATCAAACTTTGACGAGTAAATATATTGCAATGTTTAGATTAGTTATGATATAGACAATAGAGCAGGGCGCTTTTAGGAGAGCTGCTACATGTTGGGAGAACCACTTTGACTGTGTTT